>VZTT01040214.1:89919-114144 GCA_013400855.1 Buphagus erythrorhynchus | reverse complement strand
TTTGGAAGGAGTTTAAAAGAAAAGGGAAAGAAAGCCCATTTCTACCCCAAAACAACAGTGCCCTTATGGGGAGCTGTGTTGGTGCCTAGCACTTTATTTTACTGGTACAGTTGTGCCAGGAGAATGTGCGTGCTCTTCTGTACAGACATGTTCTCAAGGACTTTAAGCAGTTCAGTCTGTCTTTGAAGAAGTTGTGAATTGACTTAATTACAATGTCAATGCATCTTCAGAGGGAAAATATCTCAGTATAATGGCTGCATACTTGCCTTGGAAATGTAGAGCCCTTGTACAGTATCAGCACCACATAATCTCATCCAAATGAAGCTAGTGAAGTATGAAAAAGAAGTGTAAGGCTTTCAGTCTCCTGACATCTCCTTACATTAGGGCAGGACGTGTAACCAGAAAATCTGATTTAGCCAAAACCCATGATACAGAGTGGGAAACAGAGGGTTTGGTCAGGAGATGGGACTTGATTTACTGACAGTCTCTCCTTACCTTCAAAGCAACCTTCTTAACAGCCACAGCACAAGCTCCTGCAGCTTCAAGGAGAAGCTTATCCATCTCAGAGCATGCCAAGTGATGATGTAGATATGTAGTGACTCTTTAAAACTTGGAATACCTGACTTGTGCAGAATACTGTGCATTTTACTTTGGTTTGGGTTGGGTTTTTAGGAACCATGTGATCCAGCAAGTCATGAAGGAAAGCTAAGAAGAAAGCAAAGTCACTCATTTAAAGAAAACACAGAGGGGAGACTAAGGATTATCTCTTCAGTCCTAGAAGTAAGAGGACCTAAGTGAGGTGTATTTAATGTAAAAACTTGAGAAGTTCAGCTCATGTGTTAGAGACAACTAAATGTTGTTAGAGGCAACTTAAATGTTAGGTGCTTACTGAAACACCCATGTAGTCTGTCCTGTGATAAAAGCTGGAGACCTCACATCCACAAAAACAGAGGCAACAAGGACAAGACTTTAACCAATATAACATTTTTACAATCACTTATAAACAAAGAAAAAGAATTGTCATGATGTAACATTTTTGCAGTCACACAGAACAAACAGTCTTCCAAAGGCAACAAATGCTTTCAGATCCACTGATTTCCCTAAGCACTGGGGTCAATCTGTGCTTTCACTGAGCTCAGTTCAAAGCTCTACCCCTTCCTTTCTGCTCCATCCTGTCTCTGGCATATCCCACTGTGTACCCAGAAATCCAGTTTCCAGTGGCTGCTATAAATCACTCTTTCTGATAACTTGGAGCACCTGTTTTAAAACTTCCCCTTCCTCTTCCCAAAGATTCAGAAAGGCTGGTTCACATGCCCTGTGGCTTAAAGCAGACAGCAAGACTGAAAGTGGTGGGTAGTTTCTAAAGAAATCTGGAACGCCTACATGCTTTTTAATTATATAGCTATGTGCACACTTAATTTAATTAAAAAACAATTACTACAATTTATGATATGAGTACAACTCTTTAGCAAACCAGAAATGTGGCTGAGTTTGCTTTTTGACTCTTCTTTTTTGTTAATGTTTTTGATTGTGTGTAAGTGATCCTGGCTGATGTTTCTCCTCATGAAGTAATAAGAGTTTGTTAGGGTGGGTACACTGGCTGCTAATTTCTGAAGTGGCACTAGCCTTTTTCTCTTCCTGAGGTAGGTTGGACAGAGGTGGCAATTTGTTTATTGGACTTAAATGATGTTGAATTGAAAAACAGGAGACTACAAGAACCTATGCTGAACACTATGCTGTAAATGAGAGTCTCTTACTGTGCAGAGCAGTACAGCAGGAGAGATCCCTCCAGGGAATTAAAGCTCATGCTACACCACTAAATTCCTTGATATTCATTCATAGAAATGAATGTGCATTAATTAGGAAAGGCAAGTATTTCACCAGTGTAGATATGCTATCCTGTCTTTGAGGAAAGCAACAGGTGTATGTATTTGCTGAAAATATCCCATAAATGCATGTTTTGCAACATAGTTTCTCACCTCCTTTTCTTTAACAGAAGTATCCACAACAAGGGTCTTCTTCATGAAGAAGTGAAAATAACTATAAATAACACCCATGGACTTGAAGGAGACGTTGCAAAAGCTAAAAAAACTTCTCAGTTCATGCTATTCTGACAGTAGTGGGCAGAGGTGCAGAGTTTCTGCCTCTCCCCACATACCTTATGCCCAAACTTGGGATTTGCTGCCTGGATGAGATCCCTTGGTGCGTTATCTGCCTGATGTTGTCACCATTTTGCAAGAGAAGTATCAATTCTGGCAGTTTGGCTGGCAATAACTCCAGCTTATCTGTCAAATCAGACATGAAAATCTGCATCTAAATCCAGTTCCATGAAAGAACTGAGCAAAGCTTCTGGCACATGTAAAAAATTTGGGGCATTCAGAACAAAGCTGAATAATTTTGTGAGGACTGAATTTCTGCTGCTCAAAGAAAATGAGCAGACCACCCTCTGTTTCCCTGCTATTTGACCAACCTTTTGAGCAGGAAGTTTGTTGGAGTATCCAACTTAGCAGCCACAGTCCAACCAATGAAGCTGATTACAGGATTACAGAAATATTAGCTGAGAAGGACCTTTGGAAGTCATCCAGCTCAACCTCCCACTTGGAGAAGGGTTTTTGCCAACACTGGATCCGGTCAGCTGTGGCTTTGTCTAGACCAGTGCACAAGACCTCCAAGGATGGAGCTACCACAGCACCTCTGGTTAGTCTATTTCAGGGCTGTAGCACTCTCCCGGGGAAGAAATTTCCCTGAAGTTAAATTTGAAACTCCAAAAGTGCAGTTTGATGTTGTCACCCACTGGTGTATTATCTGCTGCTACTGAGATTAGTTGATCCCTGCTGGTTTTGTAATTCCCCCACCAAGTATTTGTGGACCCGAAGGCCTTTTCTTCCCTAGATTAAAATATCCCAGCTCTTTTTACCTCTCCTTGTAACCATGTCCCCCAGGTCCAGGATCATCCTGACTGCCCTTTGCTGTACCTTATTTCCTCAACATTCTTTCTGAACGAGGGGACCTCAAGCCACACCTCACATGGTATTGCTAATGTTGATAAGCTCTTCTGCAGCTTCTTTCCCAAAAATGATGAGATGGTGTTGAAAGCATCCCTGAACTGTTACCCCCCTCCCAGTCCTCACAGGAGGTATTTCATCACAGAAGGCAATTTTGTTGGTCAGCCCAAGTTAGATTTCACAAGTCTTTGACCATTCCCTAGTGCCTTCCTGCCCTATTACATGTTTGGAATGGCCTCAAGAGGCTGCACTTCCTACACCTCCACAGGATTTGAGACAAGGCTGACTGTACCCTGTTCTCCACCTCAAAGACAGGCACAACACTGGCCCAGTCCCCAAGGCCTTCTCTGAGTCACTGTGGTTATTCCCAGCTGAATCTGTCCATCACTGTCAGCTCCTTGGGGTGAATCCCATCCAGCTGTTTGAATCCATACATCCAACCTCCCTGAGCAGTCCCTGGTGCTGGCTGCCCACCTCCATCCCAAGCTGTTGGGGCACACCCTGAGCTCTGGGGCAGGCAGAGAAGAGTACACATCAGTGTTTCCTCATCTCTCATGCCACTTGGTTGTCTCCCTCACTTTCAGACCCACAGTGCTCACTATGGGCTGCCTCATCTGGGAACACCACACGTGAGGCTGCCTCATAAGCCTGATAGATCCCCAGGGCTGGGAGAGGGAAGCCCAGGGACATGAGGCTCCTAGCCCTGGAGAGGGGAAGAGCCTGGGAGCAGAGCAGCTCCCACGGCAGCCTTGATAGTTGGCTGCAGATCTGAAACAGGCAAGTGGCAAATCTGCAGAGCCCTGGGCAGCTCAGAGACATTGACATGGGAGAGCTGGGACTCATTTGACTGTATAAGCAAAGAGCTGAGGACCAAGCAGAACTAAACCTCATTCATTACTGCAACCCCACAGGGCTTCTGAACTCCTTTCTGTGCTGCTGATGAACAAAGCCTGCAAGACTCACTAAGAGCAGCATAGCCACCAAACTGCTTGTACCTCTAGTTATCTCTGAAGCAATTACCTTCAGAAGACATACTTCAGTTAAGGCTGCTGCTTCTCTCTATTGCTGTGCAGAGAAATTGAAAATGTGCCAGATATATCTGCTGTTTGTGGCTCACAAATCCTTAACCCTTGTGCTGACTGTCAGCCATATGTGATCTTGGCAGCAGGTCCTGTCCATTCCATCCAGAAGAAAGAAGTTAAAATTTTAAAAAAGGATACTTCAATAGAATGAAAAGACAACGTGCACTGCTACATGTCTCCTCTTAAAGAATAGTGTTAGAAGCCGGTTCAAATGTCTATAAATGCTGTTTGCAAATTTCTTTGCATACCAGTACTGCTTGTACATTCTGATGTTTTTGGCTGAGCGTCTCAGATTTGGGTATATTAAAATGTGTGCAAATCTTCAGCTGGATCTCAGAAGAAAGCTCTCAATAGCTAGAGCCTAGCATCAGTCAACATCCTTGCAGCCAAGGTATCTACTAATGCAACAAATTTAGCTCCATTTCCTGTTTGCAACATATCCAACAAACAGGCCCCAGTTGTTATTATGTGTTTATAATTGCATTTTATTTCAGGCCTGTTTTATCTGTACACATTCCAACTTGAGGAAGGTCACAGGCACCCCCTGGTTTTGAGCAGAGCGCCTTCCATGCCGAGCAGTGGCTGCTCCCTCCCAGGCAGGCACGGGCGCAGCCCCAGACACATCTGCAGTGTGTTCAATGGTGGGCACGAGCCAGACTCCCACTGCACAGCTCCTCCACCTCCTCTGCTCTGCTCCAGGGATAAATCCACAGCCCCTGAGGTCTCCCTGGCAGACAGAGCGAGACTTCTGGGAGAGCAGGCTCCAGGGGAGGATGCTCAGGTATGCCATGGATATGAAGCTCATGGAGACCGGCTTCCCACAGCACCTGAGAGGCATCGAGTGTTCCCGGCCTCCAGCCCACAGCCAATGCCAATTGCACTGGGAGTGAAGAGAAATGAAGCATCTATCCATATCCATGCAAGGTCTTCATTAGGAACACTGACAAAGGGTAATGACCAGAGGAATCCCAAATCTTTCCAGGACAGGAAGCTTCCTTGGACCAGGCAAGGAAGTTGGCACCAGTGTGACTCCTCTGCAGAGGACTCTGCTCATGGCCACTGCTGGGTGGGTTGCCATAAGATTCCTGCTTGGAAAAACGATCTGGCTTTGATAAATTTCTTCTGCAAGTTCTCTGAAAACACAGAGGTTTTTAGGGGTGTGTAGAAGTTTCTCTGTTTAGCACTGCAAAACCTGCATGGTTTTTATGTTGTTTTATTATTTTTTATTATTTTTCAGAAGTGTCTGAGGTCCTGAGGAGCTTAAGGTGTCAAAGCAGGATTTTAAAAGCTGGTTGAGACATGATTTGGTTTCATTTGAACAGTCAGGAAACAAAGAAGGACCTATAAAGATGCCTTGGCAGTAACAAAGAAAGCTCATAAACTGCCTGTCATTGCACTTTACGGCCATCAAAGTCTTCTCTAACATCTACCTTCATGATCAATCCCATGTCAAAGGGAGAAAAAAAGCCAAGATTTGAATAAATGTAAAAAAGAAAGGGGCAATAGAATACTGATTTTGAAGGACTAGTGCATTAGATGATGGCAAACCCTTTCTGAGCAGACATCAGATGCACTAGATGAGTATGAACTGAATGATGAATTAGTAATCAAGAAAACAAACGAAAAACCAAAACATTTTAGTATATTGTGCCATGAAAATGGCTTATTTGATCATGCTGTAAGTGTAACTACACCACTATACCTTTTCTTTCCCCCACTCGTCCCTTTTAATCACGTAATACACACATAAAGAAACCTTGTAAATAATGAGTGTCTACACCTTTGGAAAAATAAATAGCTAAACAAAGCTGCTTCTTTGAGCTGCAACACAAACTCAACTCTTTTAACAAGCAGAAGCCCAAAAGAGAAAATTACTCTCATATAGAATACTCTCACTGGAGGAAAATCTTGAGTCAGAAATAGCTAGTCCTTGAAGCACTGGCTTACAAGATCTACTTACATTAGAGAACTAGTAAAATCATCACCTTCAGCTGAAAATTCTCCCTGCTGCATGGACAATAACTTGCTTTAGAAGCTGGCAAAGAGAAGTTTCAAGGCAAATTAGCACCAGGTTTTGTTCACCTAAACAAACCAGGCATAATGAGTTGTAGCAGACCACCAGCTGCTTCAGTTCAGCCATCCAGGCAGATACTTTTGACAAACCCAGAGGAGGCTCCCTGAGGCTTTGATGGGGAATCAAATCAGAGGGGAAAGTGCTTTAATTAAACACCACCTATAATACAGGACTAAGTGCCACATCCAGTTGTTTCCTGAACACTTCCAGGAACAGTGACTCCACCACCTCCCTTGCCAGCCCACTCCAGTGCTTAACCACCCTTTCAATGAAAAATTCTTCCTGATGTCCACCCCAAACCTCCTGTAGCACAACTTGAGGCCATTTCCCCTTGTCCTGCCACTTGCTCCCTAGAAGAGCCTGACCCCCACCTAGCTACACCCTCCTTTCAGGCAGTTGTAGAGAGCGACAAGGTGCCCCCTGAGCCTCCTCTTCTCCAGGGTAAACATCCCCAGCTCCCTCAGCTGCTCCTCACAGAATTTATGTTCCAGACCCTTCCCCAGCTGTGTTCGCCTTCTTTAGACTTTCTCCAGCATCTCAAATGTCCCCACGGAATTAGGGGCCCAGAACTGGACACAGAAGCCCAAGTGTGGCCTTACTAATGCTTATTACAGGGGGACAATCATTGCCCTGGTCCTTCTGGGCACACTATTGCTGAAGTCACCAAGCAACAAGACAAGAAACAGAAGACTAGAGCCCAAAGTCAGGGGAGAAAAAAGTTGAAACAGCAAATTATCTCAAGTACAGAAAGGTGGAGGTTAGGGGAAAAGCCAAAAGCTACTATTTATCAGGAGTTCTTTCCCCTTTTTTTTTGATCTGCTGTCCAGGGACCCAAGTTTTCCTGTGTTTTTACAGCAGCTTTCTCCCGGGTCAGAAGGCATTTCTTACCATGAGCTTTCCACAGGCTTCATGCTGCTGCTCTGTGGGCAGGAGAAAGCAAGACCCACTGTGAGGAAAGTCCAGATCTTATTCAGAGACTAACAAGCAGCTTTGACCAGGCTTCTTTCCCCATCTATTGCCCCATGTCAGCTACCCCATACAAATACCTGAGATCCTACTTTATATTTAACACTTACAAAACACAATACTTAACCTTACTTACTTTTTCAAAATTTCTTCTCAAAAATAAGTTACTTTTTCAAAAATTCATACTTCTCTAAAGCTGGAAACACCCCTCCACAGAGAAAGACAGATAGACAATAGGGATAACTGGGACATAACAGACTTTGGCTGCCTGAAGCCCAGCTGAGGCAGTGCTAAGGCTTTGATGAAAACCTTAAAAAAAAAAAAAGTTGTTTCTCAAACTGGTGAATAATGTAGCCTGAGGAAAAACTGGAAATTACTGAGCAAATGAATTAAAAATATCCTTTAGATATTGCATGTATGTGATAAGCAGTAACCACCTGCAGCTGATAGCATGAAAGAGTGCTTTATTTTGTTACAGTACAGATTCAGTCCAGTTCACAGAACACATCAGTTAATACGTATCTTCACTTTGTAGGAGAAATGGGCATGAACACACGAGCACACAGTCAGCAGCCTTTTACTGCCACTTATGCCAATTTTGCCTCAAAAGCATCATTTATGGTAGACACAGTTCATTACCAGTCCATGTAACAGCACCATAACACCAGCTCTAGAAACACAAGAGAGGAGGATGTCAATCTCAAGGGCTGTGAAAGTGTGTGTGTGTGTATATATATACGTGTATATATATACTGCTTGGTGATTTAACTTTCAAAATCCTGGTTTTGACTTGAAAGTTTGTTTTAAAAGAATGTGTCCCTGAATAATACATGCTGTTCCTTGAGGCACATGTTCAAGTTCAGGCTTTGGATAAGAGTCCTCACTTAAAGCAGCCACTGAGAGCTGAGGGTTTGGAGCAGACAACTGTCTGGAAACCAGCTGCAGTAGCAGCTCACTGGTAGAAGGGTACCTGAAATAGCAACTAAGGCAACTATATCAGCCAAATCAGTTCCTGTTAACCTACCAAACTTACCTTCCTGGAGGCTTTGGGCTTTTTGAAGCACAATTTTAGGACTCAAGATTCTAAAAGCTCATCTATTTCTCCTGCACATCCAGGTTTACACTAGGTGGTCCAGCAAAATACACAAATGCTCTTCCAAAACCCTTCCTCACTCACATTCAATTTCTTTGACATGTCCAGCACAGACTCTCCTCATCATGATCAGAGGTCCTATCTAAGCAAAATAAAGCTGATAAATACTGTGTACAGTTATCTACTGTGAGGAAAAAAAAAAAAAAAAATCAAAGAACCCCAAATCATCTTTCAAGGGCGGGGATTAAAAAAGAATGACTTCTTCTAAACCATGCAGGCTGTAAGGGTGATAAAACTCCAATATCCCCCACAACCAAACATGAAACCAGCAAGAAAATGGAAAATACTCACAAAATGAAGAAGAGAGGCCAGAAAAAGGACTGTGACACTGTGATATTTTCAGTCTGAAGCATGCTTCAAGTAGCTTAGATTTTCAAAGCTATTTTAAGTTTTGTGCACATAACTTGCTCCTGCATACTCCACCACTTTTCTGACCTTTCTGCCTTATTACTTTTTCCTCCTCTCAAAGAGCAACAGAAAATGAGAAAACAGGTCATGAGACAATGAAAGCTGTGAGCTGCATCTACTACCAAGTATACAGGAAGTATTCCATAAGCTGTCAAATATAAGAGCAACTCAGCAATTTTCATTTTTCTTCCACTTAAAAGCAATCACAGCTTGAAATGTTTAAAAGACAATGTCCCGAGTTCATGCCCAAGCCCCTCAAAGTTTTCAACACAGCATCTTACAAGTGAGAGAACACTGTTTGTCTTTTTATTTGTAATCCAGAATTTGAAATACTTTACAATATACTTTTAATTTCTTTTGTCTAAAGAAATAGCATTAGGAACTGAAAGAACAGTGTGCCATTAAATGTTAAGGACCCTATTTTTAAAAACCTTTCTTAAAAAAGGTTATAGAGGTACGATAAATTTAAGTTGTATTTTAAAGTCAACTACTTAAGCATCTCAGTGATTGAAAATGAAGTGCAAAATCAGAAGTCCAGTCACAGATGAGGCTGCAGAGCTGTGCTCAGGACTGAAGAGGTCTACCTAGGGCAGGCACCGCTGCACACTTCCCAAATTAACTCAGCCTTGTCCCAGCCATGAATCCTGCAGATCCGAGCAACACCACTGATTAAGTCAGTATGAACTACTTAATATAAATTCTCCCTTTCTAATAAGAAGGATATTAACTAAAGCTTTCAGTTAGGCAATAAAACCTTTATAATTAGCAACAAAAAAGTAAAAGTGACATGCTTACTCTGTTTCAGGCACTTTCAAGATCATAGTTTATTTACTGTAGGTAAAAAGCTAGTATACAGATTAAGGGATCTCTTAAATTTCAACTCTACAGTTATACACCATCTAGTATTCTTGCTCTGAATATTAGCCAAAAGGTTTCTAAACACCTGTAAGCCCCACTATAAATCTGCATCGTTATGATGAAAAAAATATAGAAATCAATGCTCAATCTTTCCAATGCATAGTATTTACACTGTGAAACCAATGGGAAATAACAAGCAGTGGCAAAGAGGCAATAAATTTAAAAAAGCCAGAGTTTTATATAGGTTTTGGGTTTCTTTACAATAGTGTGCTAATCAGCATAATTGCATATATAAAAATTAAAATATAGCAGAGCATCCCATTACAGAAATCTGAATTGTCTGAACTGCTGCCATTACTTGCTAACCATTTACATGCAACACCTGCTAGGACTGACTTTTTGTTTTTAAAGTGTAAAATAGTTCAAGGTTTAAGAGACAAACATTAATTTGTGCACAAAACCAAAAATTGCACTCAAGAATTGTACTGGTCATGAGTCTCTTCCATACAGAAGTAGAGGGAAAGAAAAACGTACCAATGATAGAAAGCAGTCTCTTTCCATTCACTAATTTTCAAAGGCAATGCATAGACTGAGAATACCTGGATGGCAAGCTCCAGAGACTCTGGAAACAAACAGCTTTCACACACAGGACCTCTGCAGGAGGCCTTTCTTTGCATCAGATGGCAATGGCTGACAGCAAATAAGGGGCACCAGGTGTACAAGTAAGTAGATCTTGAAAAATACTAAGATGGGGCAGTTGTTAATATACAATTCAAACTATATATACAATATAATGGAATGTATCCCCTCCCAAAACTGTTTTATGAAACAATTGGACCTTTCTATACTAGCCTTATGACTCAGCTATCGTTCTAATGAAACTATAAGTACACAAGAGACTTGCATGAAAATTAAAATTTATGGGGCATTTTACAGGAACTATTGACAAAGCTGCTTAATGGCATTTCTGCTTTTTAAGTAATTTTGTTAGATAGAGTTGAAAACATCTGTGTATAAAATGTCCTGACAGACACTTCAACACGGAGCTTTGGTGACAAACCATTTCAATAACAATGAGGTGAAAAATTAAAGTATTTAAAGTAACTCAAACTGAATAGGAAATGGAATGCCAATATGGCAGTTAACCCTTTTTCTGTTGTTTTAAACAGGAAAGTCTCTTGTACCAGCAGAATCCTGTATACAGATAGAGAAGAAGGGAATACACCACTTATAATCCCCATTAAACAAAAGTAGATTCATCATGTGAGAAGGTACAAATTACAGAAAACATGAATAGTCAATAAAAGAGGAACAACTGGTTTACATGAAAGAAGAGAGAACACTTCAGTCTGAATGCAGTTACTTTGTGAAAGCTGCTACAACAGCCCACAGAACCTCATTCGTGTTGGTTTTCATACATTCAACCTCAGGGTCTAAATCCAGGAGCTGCCGCACTCTCTTTGTGGCTAAATCATACTGCTCATCCAGGAGGGGGGCAAAAGCGTTCTCCAGGACATCTGAGGCGTGGGCTAAATACACAAGCGCCAGCAAGCGCTTGTCCATGCGGTGGGGGTCGTTCACCCACTTGTCAAGAACCGCCTCCTGAACCTTCTTGATGAGGCGCTGTTTGATGTTGTTGTTGGTGAGAGGGTGTGTAGTCATGTCAAAAAGAAGGAAGTTCTGTTTCTCTGTTGTCAGTACACCTTTTTCCACTAGATTTTTAGCTAACCGCTCACGGACATTTCGTAGTTGGTAGTGCAACTTCAGTGGGTTCCATGTTTCACCTAAAACAGCAAGAAAACCACACAACAGTCAGAGAAAGTTTAAGCTGTACTGCTGCAGTGATGTTTTTTTTCCCCTCTGTGGTGCAGAATGAGTTGTCAAAATCATATAGCAGACTACAAGATACTGTGCTCCTGTCAGCATTTCTCTGATGCCTGGCATGGAGGCAGAGACCAGGAGAACCTCCTTGGAAGAGCTCTGGAGTACACTGAAAGTTTGGAATAAATGATAGCTAAGCCATGTCTTGATTTCAGATATTAAAAATAAACAAAAACCTTGTATTGTAAAACAAAAAATGAACCAGTTATGCAGAATGAATTTACTTCTAGTAACAGTAAAAATAAGGTAAAGTTCACCACCTTCTACAGCCTTTGTGCATTTTTATGAGTCCAGCCTTTTACCACGTCAGAGACTGGAAGAAGCGTTCCTGCCTTTCTTCTGCCATAGAGACAAGCTAATGCACACCTACCAGGTGGGTTTCTTTATTTCTGCAGGTTTCTATGCCTCTCCCCCTTCCTGCTTCCACCAGATGAAACAGTGACCTTGCACTGTGACAGTGTGTGTGGCACACGTGTGCCCACATGAAGCACATGTTGGGCAGAGCCTTTAATGTTCGTATATAAACTATTTCTAATGCCTTTTGTTAAGGCAGAAGAACTGGGCCCTTCAGAGTGTGTGACTGTGTGCATAGAGGAAACTGACAAAGAGCAAAATCAGCACCAACAGCTGCAACTAAAACTCTTTAGCAGTGAGAATTCTACCTTTGCTTAAGAGCTTACTTAACAGGCTAAAAAATTTAATTCCAGCTTACTTACGAATTTATCATAATCCTCTCCTGATGTAAAAGACTATGCATTTTAAGGGGCAAGAAAAGGAACAGCATTAAGTATTTCTTACATAGATGAAGGTTTTCCATAAATGATATGAGAATTTCTGTACCAAACTTCTGAAAAATTTATTGGTTAGCATAAAATAATAGCAACAGTAAGCCACAGGTTTCTCCCACTGTGATGGAGGGTGATATACACTCATATCCAAGAACAGCCAAGAGAAGTAAACAAATGAGGTGACTCCCACTGCAGAGTGAAAGGCAGAAAACCAAACTACACATCATCGAATGCAATTTCCCAGTTTGATCATGAATGGAACGATCACACAAACACAAGAGAGTGGTTTTCCTTATTACCTTTCACAGGGCAAAGGCTATTTCCTAGATTTTTGTAGTTGCCATGTGGCTGAAAGTCAGTGCTGTGGTGACACCTTGTGACCAAGTTCGTCAATTACACAGACACTTGCAGACACAAAGAGATGTTTGCTACATCTACAGGAAACCTGACATTTCGATCTAAACTTCTATATTCCCTACCTTTGCTTTCCTTAGAGGCCACCTGATAAACATCAGCCTGGCAAACATCACCTTATGTGTTCATATGCTTATTTACATGATGGCTTTGAACTCACATGTACTGCAACTCCAAGCAGCATCCTGCATCACTGATAATCATGGCTAGAATAGATTTTTTTCCAGGATCGACCTGGTCATCAAAACAAAATTCTAACAGAGTTTATGAATTTATTAAATGAAACAAAAAAAAGCAAAACCAACCAACCAATAAAAATAAAACCCCCCTCTCAGAACCACTGAAATATTTTTCTTCATAAGGAGAGATCTCTAAACCATAGGAAATACAAAGAACACTGATGCCATCTAAAAATTAGTAATTGATAAGCATACATCAGTAGAAATGATTGATTGAAGCCTTAGCCACAGCACTGATGATAACTATCTTCCCAGAGCCAAAGCCCAGCACGGTCAGGAAAACCTTAGCTTAGGTCAAAGAAAACCTACACCACTAGTTCATTCATTAGCTGACCTTTTTTGAGCCAGACCTGACTTGATGTGCATTGCACTGGGAGAGGAGGTGAAATGTCAGCACAAATTACGTATTTAGAACAAGAAAACTGAATTGTTTTTGCTGGCTGTAAGAGGGAAGGGGAGCTGAGTGAGAACTGAGCTCTGCAGCAGCCATGCCCCTCCTGACATAGGCTGCTCTGTAGTCCAGTCTCCCCCCTGCCTGACAGCCAAGGAGTAGGAGAGGAGGGATGGCAAGGACCTGAGAATGAACTGGTGTGCAAGGAAGGCTCTTTAAGGTGGTGCAGAATGAATGGGCAGAACAAAGAAAACAGGAAAGCAGAGAAAGGCAAAGAGATTTTGCTGATTTCTGCAGCTCATCGGTTTTAAGTAGCAGACTTTACACAGCAACTTCCAAATCTCATTACCCTCAACAGCCCAGTCACATTGTTGACAAAACAGGGTTTCTTTCCTGTGCTGTTTGCACAACTGAAGTACAGCTCTAATCTACTCCAAGGAAGCTGCATTTATGTGCTTTGTGAAAGCAGATAAACGCTGGTGATCAATTCTGTCTGCAGTTCTGCCTGGAGAGGAGAAGGCTCCAAGGAAATCTTGCTGCAGTCTTTCACTACTTAATGGGAGACTGCAAGAAAGATGGGGTCAGACATTTTAGCAGGGCCTGGGACATGGAGTAATGGTTTCAAAGTGAAGGAGACTTGCTTGAGATTAGATACAAGGAAGAAGTTTTTCACAGTGAGACACCAGAATGGACTGCCCCGAGAGGTGGTGGATTCCCCGTCCCTGGAAACATCCAGTGTCAGGTTGGATGCTCCTCTGAGTAACCTGGTCTAGTGGAAGGTGTCCCTGCTGACTGCAGAGGGGCTGGACTAGATGGTCTGTAAAAGTCCCTTCCAACCAAATCTATTCATAATTCTATGATAATTGACAGTTCATTTTTTCTCAACTATTTACTAGCTTTACAGAGAGACCTGTGTGCAGAGTACTCATCTTGAAGACTTTGTTTTGACCAACAAGAATTATCTAACATTTAAAAATATTTATTATATTTCTTCAGTTAATGAAAAAATAAAACTCCTAATGCTTTATTTTTTCTTCATGATTAATGGCCAAATCCTCAAAACCCCTCAAAACCCTCAAATTTTATGTGTGAGCTATGAGCTCTTCACCTCCTTTCTTTATTGAAAGATCTGAATACTCAGTGCACACACTCAGGCTCCAAACTTCTACCAACCCTCATTTCCAAACACAGAGAAAGGTGGTCACATCTCCAGGCTGATGAGTCCTGATTTACTCCAGAGTCAGTGGAAGGCACCTCCTCCACCGAGTTGAGATGTCCTCTGACACTTCCATATAGATCCTTTCTGTACCAAGTTAAGTCAAAAGCAACAGTTATTTATATTTAATTAAAGGCTACAATCAACAAGAGACTACCCTAGAGGACAGACTAATTAACATTTTTGCATATTTTCTCTCAAAAAACCTTGCAATATAATCTCTAGTGATGCCAGATAATTAGCTGTATTTGGATGAAAAAAGCAAATACGTTATGTGCAAGGCTTACCACTAAGCAGTTCAATCCAATTTTGTACTGTTTCAGGAGGCTGGGTCTCTTTAATGTGTTTCAGAGCTTCGTCAAGCAGAACATCCCCTGTAGGAGCATCTGACTTGCAAATCACCTAAGAATGAATAAAACACAGTCAGTATTTTGACATAATTCATACATGACAAACACACCCATCAATAAAAAAAACCTACTGCTATGAAAACCAAAAGAATTAAAAAAAAAAAAACAACAAATTCTCTCTTAAGAATATGCAACTTCAAAAAACCCAAACCTTTGCTGTTAAAAAAAACCAAAACTATCTGTGCTTTAATTCAAAATACCTTAAGTCTGAGGTTATCTGTAACTTAAATTAACCTTAATGGGCTAAAATTATTGTATTAATAACAAACCTATTTTTTTTAAGGAAAATAACTCGCTTATCCAGACAGGTCCTTTGCTATCTCCCTAAAACAAAGTACACTACACTAAATTAGTCTCCAAATACAGTCCATTTTACTGCTTCAAGTCAATTTATTCAAAATACTGAGTTAAAAAATCAGGTTGCATGAAAATAACAAAAAAAAAAAATGAAAAAGTACAAAAATTAATTTTCTTCAACATACTAATGGATAAAAATAGGTTTAATATTTCAAGTTTTGCAGCTCTGAAGAACACATTGCCAGGTAATAGAGTTTCATTTAATAACAGTTAAACCACACGTATTAGGGAAAATACACATGTACTAATAAACCCCTTAACATGCAACAATAAATGCAATACTATTTAAGTCTCATATTTAATAACTTCTAAAATTATTTGAGTTCTTCACTCAGGAAAGCACAACAAAAAAATTGATACAGAGTAACATAATAAAATTCAAAAATTTGAGTAACTGCTTGTTTATCAGTCTAAGTAGTTACAGAAACCATGCACAAATACAATGATTTTTCTGGACAGAAAATCAAGAGCACCAAATGAAAACTTACAGATTAAACTAGTATGNTTCCATATATATATGTACATATATATATAAAAGAGATCTTTATAAAAGAGATCTTTGTGAGTACCTAACAGGTTGTAGCTGGAATATTTCCAATTCAGATGGTCTATATAAAGCACAGAAACTAAGATTTTCAATAAAAATCAGCAAGAATGAACTGGCACTGTTTTTCCACTTCTCTGCTACGCTGAATATCCACAGCACTGTTTCCTCAGTCAAGATTATCTTTTTCCCTCAAATGAGTGTACATTGGTTCACATTTCCGTAGTATTTCTCTCCCATCCCCTTCCCAGCACATGGAGAGAAGACCAGCAGAAGCCCAGCCACTGCTGAATCTTCAGAGATTTGCTTTTTCTTGATGGACTTAGTGGTGAATGCCTCTTGGCTAACTCTCTTCAGAGTGGGAAACTGGCTGGGTTTGGGATCTCATGAGTTGACTCACCACAGAAGATTAAGCATTCAGAAGGGGGACCTTTTTCCTCTGTAACAGAGGGACTAAAGTAGAAAAAGGAGGAAACATCCTGCTTCTTCAGAGATGCTGGTCCTTAGCCTGACTGCAAAAAAATATTCTTTATTCCAATTTTTCAGTGATTAATCAGGTACTAGATTTGCCTGGTACTTATCAATTAAGGAAATTTCAATTATACAGAATATGTAATTTGCATTTTTCAAAATGCAGCTCTACAATCAAGCAAAGCTAAAGATTAAGCACAGATTTTAAGTAAACTTAATTTTCTAGTTTTAATACAAAAATTCACTCTTGCATGAATTGCTCAGAATTGTTAGCAATAAAATACTGAAGTAAATCTGCCAAGGATTTGTTGGGATTCCTTTTGCTTTTAATAACTCTATCAATTTGGTTTGCTCTCTGAACCCTTAAGGCAATGTAGAGTAACCATCTTCTAGTCTCAATAACCACTTGCAAACCTCAACATTCATTTATTTGTTTCTAATATTGATCCCAGTAGACAGAACTCCAAAATGGTGCAACAATTACATACTCTTAAGCCAAATTTACAGGGATGTTGCAATGTGTAACACATCATATCCACTTACAAACTTTCACTAAGGTCCATCAAGTCATTGTCCACTTTTCTCAGTCTCATTTGGCTCTCTATGGCATTCAATCAAAGATCTAATGCATCTTGATCCTTTCTGAAGTACAAAATATTATCAGCAGAGATCAACCTGATTTAAGGCTTTAAGTGGAAAATATTGTAGCTATCATTCTTTCAAGTTAATTATATGATCAAACCCACAGTTAGCTGGTTGTAAATGTGTGCTACTGCCCAAAAAACTAGTTCTACCCTCTTCTCGTCCTCACCTTACCACTTGTGCCCTACCTGATGACAAGATCAAGAGCGTGGTTCCAGCAGAAACAAAACCGATCACAGTAAACTAGTTTTCACCACTGAATCACAACCATGGATGTATTATTAGACAGCTCTTTCTACTTATAAGACACAGTATTTATTTCACAGCCAAAGCTAAGGGCATGGGGAGCAAAGCCTGCAGAAGCAGGACAAGTAGTAGTAGTACTTGACAGAGTAGAGACACTTAAATCTGGCCAATATAGAAACAAGACTGAAATGAAGTGTTAATGGAAAACTTCAAATAAAGTGCAAAACAACACAGGTCATTCACAAGGATGATTTCTAAATTGATGAATTGATGGAAGTGGTGCAGTTAGGGATTTTATCTGCAGGAAAGTATTTAAGCAGAAAACAACCTTCATTTAAATTTTAAATTAATGGCTATTTTTATAGAACCCTCCTGCCTGAAAACTGCAAAGTATCTCAAATACCTTACAACAGCAGAAAAAGAAAACCTCTAAATTGTGTAGATTTTAGATCACCTTAAACAAACGCATCTACCCAATACCAAAACCACATGATAAAATTTAACAAAAGACACCCAACCACAATCAAACAAAAACCAATCACAACTCAGACCTATAATTTTGCTTGTATTCTTTAGTGAATATACATACAGGTTATTTTTCCATTTTCTTAAAAAACCCAGCAACCTCACAGTTAATATTCAAGTAGATAGAATTGACAAGGTTTTCACAGAATGAAAATAACTCCTGACTGAATGCCTAAGAAGATTACTGAATGCCTAAGAAGCCAAAAGCTCTAGAGGAAAAAAAAAAGTGTGATCAATGCTGAATATGCTTAAATGAGGCTAAAAGAAGTAGAGACTGTTTGTCGGAACAGAGGTTCAATTTTTCTGAAGTGAAGGGAGCCAGGAGAAGGTTAGGGAATTCACAAGCTTGCCTTAAAATGTAGCAAAAGATAATATTGACAGGGAAATGTGCCATAAGAGAATTTATTTGTGGTGGACAGACAACATTTGACCAGGTTTTCAATAGGCTTATTTTACAAGTATCCTCTAATGCTGAAGTAAAAATTCTTCCCAAGAGTGTGACTTCGCACATTTTGCACAAAGGGAAAATTCAGTGGTAAAAGTAAAAAAATAAGGGCCTCAAATCTTCAGCCTAATTCTACAAAGGACCATAGAAATGTGGCCATCTTGAAGGTTAGAGAGCACAACCAATTTAACACACTAGCCTCATGCTTGAAACTGAACAGTTTTGTGTTCCCAGGGGCCACAAGAACAGGAATGGTTTCCTTCCCATGCAATGTCAGCACAAACTGCAGCATTGTGTACACCAGATGTAAGCTGGTGGCCTGCAGGACACATCTGGCATCTGGCAGTTACCCACTCGTTTCAGCCTCAGCCCACATCCCACCAGCATTGCAAAAGCCAGTTCCTTTGGCAGATTACAGCTGGTGCCACTGCCAGTAACTGCTGCCACTGCACCCCAGCCACAGCCACTGCCAACGGCTGGTTGGCAACAGTACCAGCAACACATCCAGAGAACAAACATGGGCACAGAGCAGGTACCAGAGATGTTCCAAGGCACTTCATTCCAGCACTGAAACACTTTTTAACTTCGCATATCTGCCTTCGGTCATTACTCAGAATCATCATCCTTCACACAAAGAAAAACAAACATCCTTTTTCTTAGAACCAGTTGCAATTTATAGCTCCTGTATTGTGTGGAGCATGACAAGTAAATGTGATCATTTTCCTGCTCTTACCTTTCTTGTTAGCAGACTTTTGCGCCGCATTCCACAGGCCTCCAGCTGGAGACGCCCCCGCAATGCCAACTCAATTAACATACAGCCACGCAATCCCGAGGAGATGCAATCGTTCCAGAACGATGTGTAACCCTGTGAAGAATGAAAGACAGTAAGATATCTCCATCTCCACCTGAAAGCGAACACAGAAAGGGCGTTGCTGTGTTCTCTAAGCAGTTCTCCTGCTTTCACACTTTTGAAGTGGCATCACTAGTCACTATCATTCCTGCCCTGAAAATATGAAAGAGAAACAGTCTCATCCTCTTTAGTTTATAGACACTCAGTCTCTGCCTTGTGAAGAACTGGCAATCCTCAGGAAAATGATACAGAATGAAAGAGGGCGATACCAGGAACTGTGAGGCATAAAGTGTAGTTCTATACACAGTCAAAATAAACCTACAACATTTTTAAGACATCAAGCATTTGGCATTACTGACATCACACGGCTTTATGAGTGACCAAGAAACATTAACATGACTTTACATGCATAAACAACATGGCACTGAGAATGCAATAATAAACTAAAAATGGATATTAAGTTAACTATGGAGTATACTGAAAAACACAAACGTGGCAATCAGCACAAATCACGGAACAGATTCATTTGGTTTGAACACAGTAAACTAAAAGACAAAAGCTTTCAAATAAATATTTATAACAGCTACTATTTTGTCATTTAAATCCTTTGAAAACGTGCTTTTACAGCTTGAAGCATAGTTCTTATACAAACTACAAAACTGCATACCACATTTATTCTGTGAAGCACACCACACCTACCGTGATTCATCTCTGTTTCTTCACTGACAGCTGTCTGCTTAAATGGCAGAACAGACCACTTGACCCAATACATTCATTCATCAGTATCTAGAAACACAACTATTTGTGTTGTTTTGTACTCCACTGTTCAACAGTTATGACCAAAAAAAAAATCTTACAAAAAGAATTGTCTTTTATATGGAGTAGCCAACAACATTCTTGCATATTTTTTAATATTTGAGTATATAAGACAAAGCAAAATCATTCAGAAATGTTCTCAGAAATGTTTGATATGATTCATAAAGATCTTTCCAAAGTCCTCTAGTGAAGCACTTCTGAAAACACCAGCTTTGGGATACTTTAGAGAAAGGTAGGGTAAAAGCAGAAGACAGCTCTGCTTTTCATAAATTTGTCTTAACCAACAGCTTAAATCAAGAGCAAGTCAATTTTATTATTTTTGCAGACAAAAGCTGCCAATGTATAAAGATGTAAGATGTACATACCCCAAGTCCACTAAATTTACAAACCAGTCTCTAACTAATGCCATAAATTATAGATTCCCAGGCACGTAAGAATACTTGTTTCAATTTTGCACAAAGCTATTTTCAAGATATAATATTTTGTATTATAAAGATGACCAATACTTACGAAAAGTCTACAAAATCTCTAAGGTAATTATAGAATCTCTAAGGTAATTATGGAAATAGGTTCCATATATTTATTTAAAACACCATAAATATGAGTTTGGAAAGGCATTTTAGAAGATATCTAATCAGCCTTCTACTCCAGAGCTGTTACTTTGCTAGTATCAGCTACTCCTATAATGCCATTCTGCAATTAAGATTTTGCTTGGCACCAGACATTTTTGCCAAATGACACACATGATAAAGTGCAGTATTTGCTTGAGCAGGAAGAGATATGACTCCCACATTTTATTTCCAATCAGTCTCTTTACATAAGAATTTTTGAAGTCAGACAACACATACACAAACTAAAAATCTACTGCACAAAATCACAGGCACAATAAATTTACACTTCTTTGTATTCATAGAAAGTCTCATATTATTATGCAAACAATTAAAGTGTTGATGCTTTTCCCCTTTTTTTAGCAACGAAAGCTGAATTTTTTGTAAAATTACTATTTTTCAATGAAGTGACATTAACTACACATCTCCCAGCACCAATTACCAGATGTAAACTCCTCTGTTTCAGTAGTTATCATGGATGGCCACAGGCTGAAGGCTGCAGAGAAATACAGACTCATAAGGTAACTTAGGTCAAAAGTGACCACAGGAGTCTCTAGTCCTACCTCCTGCTGCAAGCAGGTTCAATTATGAAGTCAAGTCAAGTTGCTCAGGTTTCTATTCAAGCATGTCTCAAAAATTTTCAAGGATGGAGACTGCACAACAACCCAACAGTTTTTAACCAACTAATCCTGAAAAACAGCTCAAAAAGACTACATTCTTCATAAATGGAGCTGCTTGTTTTGGTGGGTTAGATGACAGTGAAATCATGAGAATGTATTGCCACAATCTTCTTATTTTTCTTCTGCTCCCCAGGCTCAAAGTTCACAGGTAATCCTCTAGAGAAGGAGTATTCTATTTTCACACACAGAAATTGCACAGCTATTAAAAGAGTTAGGAAAGAGGTTCTTTTCAATCCATTAAACTGATCTTTCCAATTGTTCTGGAAGATGAACTGGTCAGTTTTACCCACTGCAAAGATACCAGATAATTGAAGGAACCTTCACAGAATATCAGTTTAGCACACAACAGTCTAACTAAACCATCCTTTACATTAACTCGATCTTCCTGAAGGAACTAGAACTGAATGGAAGACATTTATCTTTGACATTCCAAACACCCTCTTGACACCTACTTTAAATGGCATACAGCATAACTAGAAAAGGTGCACAAAAGAGAAACAAAGGGGTAGAGATTAATAATTTATGGAGAGGTAGAATTGCAATATAGAATAATGTAGTATTTTTAAAGGAAACAAGGGCTAAAAGACAATAAACAAAGCTAGCTCATAGATTAGGAGTCAGTAGTCATTTTCTTCTCTGTTTTTCCATTCAGTTGCTTTAACAGGAAGGCAGAAGTTTTTTTTTAAATCCTTTAAAAAACAAGATCAATAATGAAGCTTGACAGACAGCAATGGATCTGTAAACCACACATGGACCAGGATGAAGTCAATGTCCACTGAGGGATTTGTCATCCTGGCCTCACCCTCTCCTGAATGTGACCTGGCCACTATTACAGCACATGTAACAAGACAAGGATGCAGTTTTTAAAACTGTTCATTTATTCCAAATTCTTAGCAGTCTCAAAACACTTGACTGAAGATCAAACACCACTATTCAGAAATGCAACTCATTCTACTATTTAATGCTCTTAAACAGCACTAGTTTTCTCACAAACACAATACCAAGTATTTTTACTTTATCCATCCCCCTACAAGTCTTATAGCTTTATAAACTTTTTAAGTCAAAGAAATACTTATTTCATTAAAGTTGCTAAGCAGCAGGGGTAAGACTTACAAAGCAGATTATTTTTATCTGACAGCAATCACACTAGAATAGCACTTTAAGCTATTAATAACTTGCAAGACAAAATTTTAAATCTACGACTCAAAGATCAAAAGACTGTTTACAACTGTCATGTTTATTTACACAAACACAGCACAAAAGCATTTTTCATCAGATCTGACCTAGAAACTTTCAGCTAAAAACTAGTTTTGCTAGACAAGCATAAAGGGAAGTAAGAATAAAGTTTATACCAAAAACTTGTTACAATATTAACTTTGAAAACTTGGACTTTCCACCCAGGTATGGCAAAGCACAGAGCTGAGACTAAGATCCTCTTTCCACTTTAAGTTATTTGAAATCCATGTTCATTAGGCCATTTCTTTCCCACCAGCTCCTATGGCATTTATCCGCTTTCTCCTATTCCCTTGCCTTTTACCCACTTCCAGCTCACACAGGTATTCCTGTTCAGTTATTCATTAATCACTTGAAACTCCCATCTATTGAAACAGTCCACTGTATAACAAAGGCCAATTACCAAAACTACCTTACTTTCCACTTCCTGCTTCTACTTAGTCTCTTTAGAGCTGTTAAGTTACTTGACAGATTTTAAAATTCAAAAGGTTGTTCCAATTTTTTCTTCTTTAAAAAAGATTGCTAACACACTATCTCTGATCCAACAGGGCACTGCAGCCATGACCACTATAATTTCCTAAGTATGTAAAAATATCAGAGAAGAGAAACATGATGAGATGCGACTGAAGATACTTGGTGCTAAATATGTTAGTGATTTCTACACAATTAAAGCTACTTTAGAACTTGCAAAAAACTTCAAAATCATTTCACTTAGGTATGAAACAGCAAACCTTCACAGAGCAATGACTCTCACACCTTCCAGGCTACTGTCACACTAACTATCTCACAAACAAAAATTAACTTAAAAAAAAATAGAAACAAAAAACACTAACAGAAAGACCCCACTGAATAAACATCACTATATTCTGTTTCCCAAGTGCAATTTAAAGTTACCCAGCAGTAACAGTGCAAAAAATGCAATTAAGTCGTAGATGTCATTTTGTTTATGTAGACAGAAGTAATCCCTAATGGATTACAAAGTTAAAAAAAAAAAGAAAAAAAAAAACAACTTTCTTAATAAAACATAGAACAAAAGACTCAGAAAAGACTGGGTAATCTTTTACTCAAGAACACTTTGCTTTATATGTCACAGTTCCTTAAAATCTATTCCCACTACAGAAATATATATTGTCTCTCCACGTCTTCAGTTAACTCAGAATAGGTGAACAGCAGTTCTACTACACCTGACAAAGACAAGAAAGGAGAAGGGCAGAGAAAAAAAAAAAACATGAAAATACCTCAGATTCAAGAGAAAGGAAAGAAAAGCACTTGCAGAGTTACAAGTCTGAGGCTTCAAAATACACACATGGTAATATAAATAAATATGATGTGTTTAATTCACGTGGTTAAGGGCAGCTGTTTACAGAACACAGACTATAGCTGCTAATGCATTCTAAACTAAGGAATCTCAAGCCATTCCAGATTACTTTGCAGATCACAGGGCCATTGCAATTGAAAATCAGCTTCTTTTAAAAATGCATCATAAAGTCATGTAATGGTATGTGAAGATAACTTGTGGATTACTGACATCTACTCATCAAAAAACTTAAGTTATTTCTTTATTTTAGCACGACAGGCCTTGCAGGCCCATCCCCAGATCCACACAGCCGCATATTTAGTATCACACATCAGTGTTAGGTTGAAGTTTTGGCCCTGACTCGGACTCAATTTGTATTTATGAAGAACCATAACAGAAGTTACTCTGGGATAATGCACATAACACCGCTCAGTCTATGCTTCTCTTACTAAAAGCCTTTTCGTTTTACATTCAAATTTAATAGTACTACTTAGACCCTCACCTAGCATCCTCTACCAAAACACAAAACTAAAACAGCTGTAGTAAACAACTGAAACAAACCAAACAATTGAAGGGAACTTCTAAAGGAGAAACATCACTACAGCTACTCAAACCCCTGAATTTCT
>VZTT01040214.1:4005-89893 GCA_013400855.1 Buphagus erythrorhynchus | reverse complement strand
AATTCCAAATTTTTATTTTATGAAAGACACAAAAGGACTTTGAAATTTGGTAAATAATGTAATTTCTGAAACTTCATGTACAGACAAAATAAATAAAACGTTGGTTAAATTCTTTCCAGCCATGTCTGCTCAAGGGAAGCTGGCCAACTAACAGCAAGAAGTGAACAATTACAACTCCTGAGGAGTTCAGGAGTCCCAGCTCTGAGGTAATACACCTTAATCTTGTCAGAAGACATTAAATCCTTAGCTTCTGGGTTTCTCTTCTAGGAAACACAATCCAGGTTAAAAAAAGTTTTCACATTAGCGAACAGCAAATTTTGAATTTACAGGTACCCTGGTCTCTATTAGAATAGCATTTTAGGAAAAAAATTGCAACAAACTCTACCTAGATGATGAAAGATATACTTCCCAAACTTGCTGGAGTTTGCTGTTACTTTCATTACTTCTGCATAGACACACTCACAAGCTCTGTTGGGGGTAGCAACATAAAACCTCTAAGGCACAAAACTATTGGTTTGTTTATATACAAACAATTGTTGAGCTTTCCAAAACAGGTGTTTCTCCCTTGCTATCTATTCTTTCCAATGTGTGGCAGACTATTTTTATGTTCTCATAAATCACAGATGACAAACATATTAGAATATACTCCATGCTTGCTGGCATCTGGGTAAAGTTACTGAGGACAATTATCTGCGGGTCCAAATGGGGGCCCCTGCCAAATACTCATGCCAGAATAATGAATATACAGTTTGGAGACATATAAAACACACAACGTTCAGTTCTACTGTCCAGATGATCATAAGGGGAACCAGCTGTCAAGAGATATAAGCCTGAGATGGACTAACTGAAATGAATGTGGAACTTGGGAAAAAAAAACTTTTCAAAGTCAGTTCAGATCACTTGCAGGACTGGACAAGGTAAATTGAGTCATCTTCTGGTATAAATTTTATATGAGCTGCTTTTCATTTTGAATAGCACAATTACCAAAGAGTCTACTTGTATCTAGCATTTACACAGCGGTGTCATGGAGGAAAAATGCATCCGCATGCTCACCGTGTGTAGTTAATTCTGAGAAAGACTCATGTTCTATATATATACAAATTCAGATTTCTTTTATTAGAGGTACTAAGAGTGGCAGAGAGAAACACCAGGGGAAAAACAGCAGGGAAAAAAACAGGACAAAATGCTACCCCAGTGTTCAATTCCTTTCCCAGCACAAGCAATTCTTGTGAATCACTACTTTTTACCTTGGAGAAATTCACTGCAGTTTAACTGACCTTTCAAATCAATGTCACCACACCTCATTTTAGCCTTGCACAAAACCTTGCATGTAATTGGAGAAGGTACATCCTTCCCCATTTCTTCATGTTTAGCCATTTGAGGACTAAACCCAAGGAAGCAGTCCAAAGCCTGAACTGCTAGTGAAGACAAAGTATTTCTTCACTCCACGGAAGCACATTGCTGCTCTCTCTCCTGAGCCCACAGCAGCATTTGTGTGGTCAGCCAGATGAGCAAGTGGTCTTTCTGAGAGCTAATAGCCAGCTAATAGCCCTCACCTGATTCATCATGAAGGCAAACCAATTGCAGAGACAGAGTGGAAAAGGGAAGGAATGTGGTTGGGACAGACAGGAAAATGTAACATCATCCCATTCCGTGACAATTCACACTTCAATAGATAAAGTGCATCCAAACCCTGAATAGTTTTTATAACCTGCAGACTTTTCAGCTAGAACTTAGTCTTTGGAGCAAAAAACAGGGGAAAAAATTTGTACATTATTGGGATACCTGTTCTGAAGCCATTCATTACCAAAATATGCTCAAAAAAGACAAAAAGCATAAAGCTTAAGGTATCATGCACTTTTTGTCATTACCTTCAGCTCCCCATTTTAGACTTCAGCAATGACTACCCTGATGATCATAAATTGGAAGTCATACTATTTAAATCTGACAAGGCATATGACAATGGCATCCCTTTCTGATTCTCTGAAGCAACAGCAAGTTCTTTCAGAGGCGAGTACTAGTCTATCATTAGCCAACACAAAGCACAGAAAGAACATAATATAAAATCATCATCTGTTACCCATTTGAAACCTACTGCAAAAGACAAGAAGAGACAATTTATCCTGAAATAGAGGCTAGAGCAAGTCGTATTTCATAATGGACTTAATCACAATTGTGACAGAACTGTCAGTTTTTCAGTCAACGAGTTCCTCCCTGAAGTAGTAGTTTTGAGACGACAGAAAGACGGCTGGGGAGAACAGAAGGGAAAGGATTAACAGCATACACTGTCTGGGTGCTCTGCAGCAGGTGAAGAGTTATTAGGAACTGGTCTGCCACAGTTTTCATGTCAGAGATATCTGCTTCCTTCCCCCTGCATCCTTTCTCCAATGTAAGAATCGTCACAAGCAACTTTACAACTTTAAATGCTTCACAGCTATGATTGCTCATGAAACAAACACTGCCTAAAAGTATTTTGATTTTAATGAAGAGTATGAGTGGAGTGAAAGGCATTGGGCTATCATATTCACAAAAAAGACAACCACCATCCTAATACACTGTTTCCCTTATGTAGTCTCTTTACAACTACTAACATTACTTTGAAGTTTTGAAAGCACTTACATCACCTGGAGAACTTCTATAACCCATCTCCTTAAAGCTGCTCCCAAATCCAAACAGGCAAAGTATAAAACATAAGCAGAACATATAGAGAAAAGATAACAACAGTACTTGGTTTACTCTAAATAATGTTTTAACATAGAACTTCAATTCATTCAAAATTGAGCAAAAGCCTAATTTTAAGCATTCCAAATGCATCTATCACCAGCATTCTTCTTTAACAGAAACACTATGTGCTGTTGGATTAAATGGAGATACCAGCTGACAGCACAAGGAGAGGACAAGCAACAGTATGGAGCATTGTCTTCTAACACCAACACATGATTCCTATCCTTTCTAGCTGAAGGTGAAACTGCTGATTGGAACTGCTGATTGCAGAAAGAAAAATGGTCTGACACCATTGCAGGTAAGTAAACCTCTTATTTGTGATAACACAACTACAAGCAGAAATCTCAGGCAAATCAAGGTCAGTAAATGAGTTACTGGGCAATAAAACAGAAATAAATTTACAGATTCTTTAGATATGAAAAGCTGTGAGAAGTTAGTCATTTTTTTATGAACATCATCACTCTATAAGGAACAACTAATACACTTCTGCATCTCTTGAATGGGTTTGGAGTCACCAAGACTGATGCTATACATGCTTAATTTAATACTGAGCGCGTTTTATAAAATATTTGTCCAACAAATCTCACACCTGACTTTTTCAGTCAAAAACTTCAATTACATAATTTTTAGATTATCCCTTAGAAATAAGGAATTCTTTTNGGAAGTCTCTTCTTCCAGCACACTGTTACAAGAAGCTTCACAGGATAATAGGCAAACTGGTCTGGTAACACAAGAACACAAAACTCAAAAAAGTCCAAAAACTTTTCCAAGTTTTCAATGACTAACAGAAATGCTGGTCAATACTAGAACTCCTCTTCTGCAGCCAGCCACCATTTGTTCCACTGCAGCTAGGCCCTTATACAGACTTCTGTGAACCTCTGATTCAGCTTCAGCAGCCTCCGATGGATTAAACATAAAAAGCACCTTGAAGCCCGGTGAGAACCAATTAAAAGTCTTTCTGCCAGCCTAACTAAAAATATTTGTAAGAATGTGGGGAAAATGCAAACAACAGAAAACAATTACAGAAGACAAGGAAAAGGAAAAACTATTGCAACATTCATTGAAGACAGGATGGAATGTCCAAAATTACTTGAATTCTCAAGGTAAAAGTAGACTGCTCTCATCATAGGTATGTTATATGAACTGATCCATTTCCATCTTCAGGAAACCAAAAAGATCTGTTCTTTTCTTTCCAATGCAGGTTACTTTTATCAACCTGAATGTAATCAGAGCACAGAAGCTGCAGTAGGCAGTAAGTCTCAAGACAAGCTGACATAGTCAAATTATGCATACGCTTTAATGACCCATTAATTCTTACCTTCTATTATACATTCAATATATGTATTTCAGTTTATTAACTCTTAATAGCTATCAACTAAGATTACCCCTAAGAAAATCTCATACTCCATGACACTACAGTACTGCACAATGCCAGACAGATTTAAACAAAAAACCAAGCCCAGCTTCTCTGGCAGCATTCTTTGGCAAATCCCAAATAAATTTCTTCTGGAAAGGAACTGTGTGGCCTTAGCCCAAACTGAATATAAAATGTTCAGGGTTAGGCTATCTTGCTTGACTAACCCTTCTATAATAGTTTCGATTTTTTCTCCTGTCAATGGACTTATCAAACAAGAGAGACAAAAAATCTCCACAATTCTGGAATACAAGAATGATAGTTAAGCTGAGAACATATTCAATGTCTTTCCTCATACTTAGATTCCAATCAATCCTGAAACACAAAACTGAATTTTGGTTCAGATGACAACATGATTCAATGAAATTCTTAATTATTAGCAATTTACTAAAAGACAAACCCTCCATTTTCCTTACTAAATGGTTTTCACACCTGTCTGTCATATATTGATTTTCACTGCTTCTACAGACCAATCTGTTTTAAAACACTTGGTTAAAGACAGGACCCAGCTTCACTTGACATGAATGCATTCAAAGAAGGCTATTTCCTATGTATTATATAGAAAAACAATAGATTTTAATAACCAAAAGAGGGAGTTTCATTTTTCAGGTATCTCTAAAACGGGTAACAAAGGAATTTCAGATCCAGCAAAAGAAATAGTTGGAAAAAAAACATTTTGAAGTCATTCTGAAAACAAAATAATTTTAGGAGGCATTCATCCCTTTTACCAGTCATCTCTCAGAAATCATAGCATCATAACCTATCATGTCCTGTATCCATAACCTCAGGTGGAAGGGAATCACAAGGATCATCAAGCCCAACTCCTGCCCCTGCATAGGACAGCCCAAATAATCTTGCTATATGCCTGAGGCATCTCCAGAATCTCACTCCCCCCCATACCCAGGGTTGCCCCCTCCCAACTGCAGAATCTGGCACTTGCCCTCATTAAACTTCATGTGGCTGGTGATATCCAACCCTCTGATTTGTCAAGGTCCCTCTGCTGGGCCTCTGTGACTTCCAGGGGTCAACAGCTCCTCTCAAGTTGGTGCCATCAGGAAACACAGTAATAATACTAAAAAGACAAAAACAAGATGCCCCAAACTTGTAAATGCTAAAAAAATATTCAAGTAAAACACTGCTATAGGAATACTCTGGATTTTCTCATGTGCCAAAGGAAAAAAATTCAGACTTCAATCATGCACAGTTTAAACAAACTGGATTCCTCTTCACATTAGATTAGGTGTTTTTCCACCTATACCTATAGATAGCTCTTTCCTGCAAATCTGACCTTTCAAGCAAGCCACCACCTTTTCAACCCAGAAACTTGTAGGAAACATCTAAAGATAAATCCTAACCTAGGAAACTTTTGAAAATTAAGAAGAAGTCAAGCCAGAATGCATGAGTGTTTATTACTGGAATACTACAAGGGAAGGACTTTGATGTTTGACTCCACTGCCTCTTGATTTCCTCTTTTCATGCAAATGAAATCATTAGCGATTTACTGGAACATAAATTGCACTCTAGTTATAAATAGAAGATAAGTTAGTGGGGGAAATCTCTGAAATGTTCTGACAGTCAAACATAGAAATACTTCAGGAAAGCATGCTTACATATTCTACAAAGCACAGTATTCTTGACAAGGAACTTGTCAGGTATTTGACTAACCTGCCACTGCATTTAGGAATAAATAACACACAGTAACTGCTGTCAGGTGCTGAAAGTACTAAAGCCAAATGTTACTGCCTATGTTTGCAAGCACGTACACACGCATATGTTACACAGGCACATTTCATTAAAATGAAGGTAATAAAAAACCCTAAATTTGCTAAAGAGGAGGCAACTAGGGCACACACACTGCTGAACCCTTATGAGACCTCTGATTAAATCAACATTTAACAGTCTGATTGCTCATTTAGAAATGAAAAGACAAACTTAGAAGCCTAACTTTCTTCATTATTAACTGTATACACAAGCAGATAATTATTTCAAATATTTGTATGACTCTTGCAAAGCCACCTTCCATCAGTGTAAAATCTCTATTCTCCATACTGGCGCAAAATTAAGAAGTAATTAGTTTGATCAATAACCTTTGATTTCAACAAACTGATTTCTACTCTACCTCCTATTGTCACTGAACATGAAATCGGGCATTTATAGGAAAGAAATGTTTAATTAGAATTTAGTGAACTCTAGTGCTGGTCTGAGCCGGGATGGCAGCTAAGTCTCACATAACTGTTTCCTTAGTCACTTTGGCATGGGTGGAAGAGAAAAGGAAGACCTGAAGTGAAAAAACAAAAGTGATGCCAAACACTTGCTTACCACCTCCCACAAGCAGACTGATGCCCAAGCAGTCCCCCGGCCATGACCGCCTACCCTGCTCTCTCCACTCTCTTTCTATTGCTGACCCTGGCACTGCACAGCCCAGGGTACCCTTCTGGTCAGCTGGGGTCTGCTGTCCTGGCTGTTCCCCCTTCCAGCCTCTTCCACCCCCCTCTGAAGGGGTGGGCAGAGTGAGAAAGAGGCAGCCTTGACACTGTGCAAACACTGCTCAGCAACAGAAAACACAGGGTGCATGTTATCACCACTGTTTTGTGTTATCAACATTGTTTTGGTCAAAAATAAAAAACACGGCACCATACTGGCTGCTATGATGAAAATTAACTCTACCCCAGACAGGCCCAGTACACTCCTCTTAAAAACAATAGGAAAAACCTGAATCTAGTATGTCTATCTAATACAGATAAAGTAGCCTTATAGCCTAAAGCAGCTTTATAGACTGACTAAGTAAGAGGTGTAGGTTTCACTAACTTTGACTTTGACTCAGGCCACACTGATTAAAATTATAATTCCATCCTCCAGGTTTATAATTACAGTGTATCTGCACCCAAATAAAACATCTACCCGTCCCCTCTCTACCTTTTCTTTTACAGTAGTCACAATTAAAAACAGTGTGTAAAACACTGTATAATTTCAAACTGGGGAGGTGCACAATGCTTAATTTTGAATAGTCTGCATCTGGTCATTAATGTGGATGGAATTCTGGAATCATGTTTTGGGTCTTTAAAAAACTGTGTACATAAGGGAGAGAGATTCCTCTGTTCTTAGTCTAAATCTCATCCATCTTCCTTTTAGCTCTTTTCAGAACAGCTTCTAACTCCTCACTTGTTTCGCTTGTCCAGGTGCAACAATTTTCAAGAAACAGAGTACCTCACAATAATGCCATGTCTATCTTTGTTATGAGGTTAAATAAAAAGTTCACCCACTGCATCGTTCTCACACTGAAAGGAACAACTCCTCCGTTTAGCATTTAACATATATTAACTGTAAAGTGAAAGTCTCAGCCATAGTTTGCAGAAGCTGCTAAAGCAGGAGTTCCATTTAAATATCCAGCTCAGGCAATGTAGTTGCAGTTAGCCCTTCCTGAGTTATCAGTACAGACAGAACATCCACCTGACATTTACTTCAAGCTACACAATGAGTGTCATATACCTGCCTTGGTCACTGTGCACTGCAGAAGACAGAATACTGAAATTACAACACAACACATACAGAATGCTTCTCTCGTGGTATAGGCTGCCCAGTGTGGAAGTGCCACAATAAAATCAAGTGTCTGTTGAAACAAAAAAAAACCAAGAAAAAAAAAAACAGAAGTGACAAGCTAAAAAAACCATGTACAGAAGATGTCTGGCAGCTAAGGGCTTTAAATAACACAACTACATGATGCTATCTAGTAAGACCATAAAGGCAGATGACTAGAAAGTATATAGCAGAAAGCAGCTTACAAGTGCTTAAAACAGTATCAGCAACAGCAAGATATGCAAAAAGCCTGACAACTAATTTGTCAGTGTGATTAATAAATCCTGTAACATCCACAAATAAAAGGAGAGCTTTGAATGTAACACCTCTCCCATTATAAAGACCTAGATTGTAGGGTGTATTATCTCAATGGTCCATCACAAACAGGGGAAGAAAAAAATAAGAAAAAAAGGGTGAAACACAGCAGTTTGGCCATAGGCTGTACTGCGGGAGGTGGGAAAGACTTGGCATGCACAGTTCTGGCTCACACTCTGACCAACAGCACAGTGATTTTGTCCTGCTACTCATTTGTGCTCCTACTCATCCAGGTTTACATACTTGGAGGAAGAGAGCAGTTGAGAACTATTTTATGTGCAATCTCATAACTCTTATGTCTGAAAAGCACATATGAAATCATACTGCAGTAGCATTTTATCAATATTTCTGAGAGAAAGCAAGTTACTGAAATTTATCCAAGACCTGTTTGCAAGCCAAAAAAACAAGAACAGATAAAAGCAGCCCATGACTAGTTAATGAATTGTTTTCTTCTTTTACTAAAACTTATGATAAAATGGACTGAAAATGTTATGCAGAGGAAACCAAGCCACACATTTACTCCAGACTAGCTTCCCCTTTTCCCAGTAATGCAATACAGAGATGAGTATGTGCTGTAGTAATTATTTGATCTGTAAGAAAGTAATTTTTAAATACACTGTCTGCAATACTTAGTCTGGTCAATTTACCCTTGCAAAGAAGTCCATTACATGGACCTCGCCTAATTAAAATAAATGCCATCTCTATAGCAATAAATGTTATCTACATTAGGATCAAAGAACACCTGAAAAAATACACTACTTCTTTAATATAAAAAATTATTTTCAATTTCACGGTTATTTCTCTTCTAACAGTAAAGAGCAAAACTTTCTTATATATATACTTATTTCAAAATGTTTAATAAAAGCAGCTTGCTAAAGGGAGAGGAAAAAGTTATGGTATGTTTTTAAGAGTGCTCAAGTTAAAGCTTCATTTAAGAGCACTTAAAAAACTGGAAAACACTGCTAAAAAAGCTCTGACAATATTTTTGTCTTTGCCCTAAACCAGACAGTTTGCCATAAAAAACAGACTTTGCCACACTCAAAGTTACCCATGGAAAAATAATCTAGATTACAGATTAAGTATGCTATGAAAGCAGGGATAACCACAACACCTGCATGCAAATGACTCAAAATCAGCATATCCTCAAAAGAGCCCAAAAGCAAGATTTACCCAGCAGCATGGTAAAGAGGCACTTTACTGATCTTGTAGCAAAGAGAATTGGGGTACTCCTCCTCCCACACCTCCTATCTTCTCCTAGTCTGTAATTTATCTATAGACATGAAATAAAAAAGTAAAAAAGACCCAAAAGATAGGCAACTATGAAAGAAAGAATTTTTCACCACAGACATTACACACTTTGTTGCTATTAGGCCCTGAACATTTGAGAAAAAGCACGTCTTTGTCCAGGTTTCAACACATTCATACATCACTCTTCAAGTGCAACGTGAATGAATTCCCAGTAGACATCTCCCCAAGTTACACTTGTTTGTCTCAGAAACTTTCCACCAAAACTTGGGCGCTTCTACTTGGGCGCTTCTAAGTTGACATTCAGCCTCTTGCTGAAACTGTTTTCATGAGATGAAAAAAGACTAAAAGGATACAAAGAAGACATTTCAAAATCTGTTAATTTCTTACAAAGGCAAATCCCCTCAAGACCTCAGCATCACAATATCCGTTTTACTAAGTCAAATCTTAAGAGCAGGAAAAACACCACCCACATACTGAGTATTTTCAAAATTCCTATGTAACCTTTCACGCAAGTACCTTTAGGATTAAAATATAAAATTCAGAAACCAATTGAGACACTCGTATTTGTAAGAATAATAAAGAAACTACATTTTAATACTAATCAGATCAATATAAAATAGCCCATCTGAAGCAGGCACACTAGTTCCCTAATAGTTTATTTCAATACAATGAAAAATATCATAAGTTGGAGACCTTCATGTGACCTATTTGGACACAAAGACATGCTGCAAAACCAAATTTTCAGCAATAAATGAAATTTTTGTATGGGCAAACATAAGCAACAAAGATCCAGGATAATTTCTGTACCTAATGAAGTGATATAACATTACTTCACTCTCACAAATGACATTTTAGTCTTCCGCTAAGTAAGGGTAAAAAATCTAAGAAATATTTAATGTTAGACTGCAGTAGCCAGGTATTTTTCAGCATACTTTACATGAGTATTCTTTCAGCAAGTGAGGAATTAGTTACAGATCAAATAAACATTTTATCTTGGTGGGTGCCAGGTCTCTCTAGCTGCTTCAATTTGTATAGTTGTGGCAATTGTCTAGAGGATAAAAGCAGCTGAGCGCACTGCTATTATCTGAACAGATTCCCAACAAATACTAAAATAAAATTTTTAAAGGGAGGGAAAAAAAAAAAAACAAACAACCAAACAAACCCATAACCAGAAGAAAACCTACAAGGATGAAACACAGTGGAGCACGTTACATAGCAGGATCACCTCACATCCTCTCCATTTTTATGGGACTGAATTACAAGATGCCAGGAGGACCTGTAATGAAACGGCTACCCTGTACTCTTCTCTCAGCTATAATTTTTAAGTTAGAATATAACTTCCAATATTTATCACTCCCTTCTTTTGCTTCAGTGGTTCTACATCACAACTCCCTTTTGCTGTGGCTTTGACCTATCCTACTGATGCCTGGAAAGGCTGACCTGGAACAGAGACTAGACAGAGCAAAAGGAATAAAATAGGTATTTATTGAAAGGATACACTTTGGGCAGTGCAAGAGCCCAGCTGGGGCTACACCCAAACCAAATCCAATATAGATCCCGGTCACGAGTTTTTACACTTTTATAAGTTTTGGTTCATCTACACATTGGGGTCAATTATCCAACCACAGCCCCAGGCTATGAAGTATCGGCCCCCTTGCTTGCCTCCTTTCCCTTGCCATTGTTTATGCTCTTTGGGCACCGTTTGTCCTTGATTCTCTAGCTGGGAAAGGATTGTTTTGTCTAACCACCCTGTGAAGAGAACTTACTAATGCCTAATATGAAGTTTTAGAGTTACACACTAAGCAGCTGAGATTCTGAAAAATATAAAAGCTGAAACCCAAGGCATCACTATCACAATACCAGTGTTTCACCTAACACAGCACTAATTTACTTCACTGCATGCTTTTCATTCCTATAGCAACTGGCTATTGCTCTGCTTTAAATGGATGAACCTGGCTCTCTTTTCCAGACATGTTTCTGAAGGATTTCCAAATACATGGAGGTATTGTGATGGCTCCCTGAAAAATTTTAGCAATGTATTTCCTTTAAGTTTATTACCTGCTCCTCCAAGGACACTGCATCTGTCATGTTATGCAAGCATGTACGTATTTCAGCACATATCCCTTAAAACCGATCTTGACTTAGGAATACAGAAATAGTTATGTGTACACAGAACATACAGATTGAAGAAGAACTGTTGGTGGAAAAGAGCAGTCAGAACACATACATTAGGTACAACTTAATTAGGCCAAACTGGTGGGGGACCCAACATTAATAAACAAAAAAGCCATGTCCAAGAAGCAATTACAGATGCAGTTAAATTGTGTTCAGACATCAGGAATAGGATTGAGGGGTGGTGTGTTTGTTTTACAGCTGCCAGAAATTCCCACCACTGAATCCATACTGCAGCAACAACCAGACAACTCAAAAGTCCTGCTGTGGTTGTTTATGACCGTCATACCACTCTGAAAACAGGATTCACACGAGTATCTAACAATCCCCTGGAAACACTGAACTCATCAATGCATCTTCCTGAAAAACTGTTTCCTAATAGAAAAGACTCTTCCATGTACACTTAGAAATTATAAAGGTAGCTCTGTACACGTGAGGCATTTTGTAGACAATTTACATGAAGTTAAGCCACATCTACTAGTGTTTAAAGTTACCTAAAAATGTGAAAGCTATCTTATCAATGCACGTATCAGTGAGTGTTCTGAGAAAGCAGCTATTTTTACGGAAACATGCTCTTTGGCCAAAACAGAGTCCTTGTTCTTATATTTTCTATTTATATGTTCTTTGGCCAATCCAGTCTACTTTTTGTATTTTTTTTTCTTATTTTAAAGTAAACATTAAATTGTTTTATCCTGTTGGAATAAACAGGAAGGATACTCTCAGCTTTAAATTTACAGGCTTTCAATCAGGCTTGTATCTCATAAAATTGCCTTTGCCTGTTCCTTAGACTTCATATAGTTTCACAATTACACTTTACAGGCCTTATATTGCTCTTCTTTTCTTCTCTCTTGAGAAAGTCTCACTCAAATGCTACAGTAAATCAGTTCTACTGGAAGTAAAGACTTTGTAAAAAACATTTCCAGATGTGTAAAGTAAGTTAGTTCTGTTTACTTATCATTAGAACAACAGAGAACAAAAAATATTCGTATTGGAAAATGTGCCCATAGTTTTATTTCAACTTTTGGAAGGAAAACACATGACAAATGGTTTAAATCGTGTACCCTGTACACAGGAGCACAAGCAGGCCCAAAACCAAAGTCCAAATCCCAATGCTTCACGTCTAACAAAGATCACAAAGAGGGTATGCTACAGCTCCTGCATTTAAGCCCCCTACCCTAGAGATGACATTATAATTCTTTTTGTCTGATGTCTCCACTGCAAAATCCCAAGGGAGTTATGGATATCCATGCCACTATAACCATTCAGTTCCTTTTTCTATACAAAGGAATATTAGATCATCTGCAATGTATGTCAGTGCTGTGCTTAGCAAAGTCAGATAATTTATAACTTTGATGCACACCATTGCAAAGGTAGACTTTTAGACCCAATGTTAACTATTGCCTTTCGATACACCACAAAGACTTGTGCTTATTATTCCCTGGGCAGACACAACACTCCCTACCTTGAAATCTTTACAGCATAATGCCTACCAATGCAGCAGATTTAGCACACAATCCTGGTTAAAAAGCAGGCTGAAAGATCACCCAGTTTATACCACCTTCCTCAAGGTAACCTCAGCCAATCCTGCCAGCAATCACTCTTGCCACTCCTAACTGACTTCCCCACAACTATTCAGGCGTGTAGAAAGAGAAATGCTCATATGCATTCAATTCAACAAGCCTTCAACTTCACACACAGAAGCAGAGATCACTATCTACTGAAGTTATCAGGATGCCATGGCAAGGTCCACCTGAAAAAATGGGACTAAAAGAATATGCTCTGAAACACAGTCTGAGAGAGAAATAAAATGCTATTGTAGCAGGTACATACACAGGTCATAGAGTCACAGAATAAGACAGATTGGAAGGGACCCACAAGGATCATTGAGTCCAACTCCTGGCTCTGCACAGCATCATCTCCAAGAGTCACACCATGTGCCCAAAAGTACTGTTCAAATGCTGCTTGAACTCAGTCAGGCTTGCCGATATGACACGTGTTAAAAAGCAAACGTTAATCAAGAAAACCACTCTTTATTCAGTATCAAGCAGTAAATTTACTTTAGATGCAATGCCCTGTCAAAGAACATATAACTTACCAGCTTCCCTCCCATATTATCTTGTTCTCCTGAACAGGCACAGTTTCAAGAGACTTCTCTTCAAATCAATGAACTGGACTAAATAATTTACTTGTCACACAAATTAAAAAACAAAAGCAAGTTTACTCGACAAAGTAAAAGAAAAGCTGGTTGCTTAATCAAATTCATACTATATCTCATACCTAAAATAAGGGTGTATTACGCTTTAATCATGTACTACATCAAATTAAACTGCTTCCCTGATAGAACTCTCATTATGCAGAGTGTGTGCTTTCTATAATGACTGTCTTTTTCAAATGAAAAAAAAAAAATCCAACACACTGGTGGAAGTACATCTTCCTCAATGACTTACTCACAGTATTGTGGCAAACTATTAAGCAATGAAACCAGTAAAAATACAGAATTATACAATAATGCCATTTTTTCTCATTATTCACAGACCATTTTTGTCATATAACCCTCCCTCTAATTTTAAAATATTTTTCACATGGATTACTCTGAAAAGTCTTAGTAGAAAAGGGCTGCTCAGCATCCTAGAGCACTTGAGGACCTCGTAAGTATCAGAGTTCTGTCTGATAAAACCCACGGGAGTAGAGGGATCTCCCGCATTAGAGCCATGGATAAGCTGAAGAAGGATAAACATGCCAGGTTCACCCAGGCCTTCAAGTCCAACGCTGGCCTGACGACCTGGCCCACACATCCAGGTCTCAATCTTGCCCCAGGCCCTCTATATTCCCTCTCATACGTATTCATATGACAGCCCCTCTGCGAGCCTCGCAACCAAAGGGCAGCACTACAAATTCTACCGGGTTCCCCCTCCCCGAAATCCGTGCACCTTCTCCCCACCTCCTCCAAAACACCAAGCCTGTTCCAGCCACACCACGTCCCCCATCCCCTCTGCCCCCAAGCCCACAGCCACACTCACTCTGCAGCGCCCCTGGCCCCATCCCACCACCAGGCTCCTCTTCCCCACAGCACCCCCCAAAAACCGGTGTCCCCTCGGGCACCCCCTGCCCAGCGCCCCCGGCCGCACCTCACGGTCCTTGAGGCCCAGCAGCAGCACCTCCTCCATGAGGGTGAGCCGCGTTTCCTTGGAATCGCCTTTCTCGTCGTCGCCGGAATCGTCCCGGCGCCCTTCATCCTCGGGGCCGCCGCCGGCGCCCCGCTCCTTATCGGCGGCGGCGGCGCTGCGGGAGGCCTCGGTCCGGCGCTGCACCAGCCCGGAGCTGCGCTGGGTCAGGGAAGTCATGGTGGCGGGGGGACAGCGAGGCTCGGGCGGCGGCTTGGNGCGGCGCGGGCTGATGTCAGCGGAGGATGTGGCAGCGGCGGGCGGGGCGGCGCCGGAAAGGAGCCGCGGCTGAGGGAGCGCGGCCGTGACCCGGGGCGGGCGCTGCGCTGCCTTCGGGTGTAGGGGTGCCTTTCCACAAGCGGCTCGTTTACACGGCTGCCAGCCCGCTTGGCCTCGTAAAATCATCACAGTTGGAAGAACCCTTCGAGACAATCCAGTACAACCGTCGCCCTGAACTGCCCCTGTAACCCCTAAACCACATCACCCAGCGCCGGATCCAGACAGCTCTTGACCTCCAGGGAGAGTGACTCCAGCACGTCTCTGGGCAGCCTGTTCCGATGACTGACCACTCGAGTTTAGCCGCAAAACCGTGTCCGAGTGCTGGCGCAGCCCCCCCGGCCCCTTTTCCCCCAGAAGGAAAGCGTTCAGGGCCGGGTGGATGTGGCGATGAGCGGCTCGGGCTGGTGGAAGGTGAAGGTGCGGCCCAGGGCCGGGGCAGTGACCCAGTGACCGTACCTGGGGCTCGGCACTGGTGAGGGCCGCACCTCGAGTGTCCAGCCAGCGGGGCTGGGCCCCTCACAGGACACTGAGGAGCGAGTCCAGAGAAGGGCAATGGAGCTGGGGAAGGCTCTGGAAGTCAGGTCTGATGAGGAACAGCTGGGGGTGCTTGGAGAAAAGGAGGCTCAGGGGACACCTTATCACTCTACACCTCCCTGACAGGAGCGAGGTGTGGCCAGGTGGGAGTCGGCCTCTTGTCTTGACAGGATGAGAGGATACAGCCTCAAGCTGTGCCAGAGTAGGTTCAGGATGAACATTAGGAAGCATTTCTTCANTGCTTGGAGAAAAGGAGGCTCAGGGGACACCTTATCACTCTACACCTCCCTGACAGGAGCCAGGTGTGGCCAGGTGGGAGTCGGCCTCTTGACAGGATAAGAGGACACAGCCTCAAGCTGTGCCAGAGTAGGTTCAGGATGAACATTAGGAAGCATTTCTTCACAGAACAGGTGATTAGACATTGAACTGGACTGCCTAGGGAGGTGGTGGAGTGATCATCCCTGGAGGTGTCTAAGGAAAGACTCCGTGCCATGGTCCTGTTGACACGGTTCTGTCACAGGTTGGACTCAAAGATCTCAGAGTGGTCTTTTCCAACCTCTTTGATCCTGTGATTCTCTGTCCATGTCCATAGCAGAGGGTTGGAGCAAAACGATCTTTAAAGTCTCTTCCCACCCAAACTCTGTGATTCCATGTATATATACATGTACCCGTCAGGTGAACTCAGGTGAGGTCTCAACAGTTTTCACTTCAGATTTTGGAGATGGAGTCCCTCAGCTCTGCTGTGGATGGGCACCTTTTCAAACCTTGAGCCCTTTTGCATGAGCACACCAAAAACTCAAAAAAATGCCCATCAAGGCTAAATCCCATGTAAGTTTTCAGGTAGTGTAATTTGTTGCAGAATAAAGGTGTTTATGGTGTAGGCAAGGATACAGGCTTACACTTTTTAGTTCACTGTTAGAATATTGCATTTAACCGTATCAAGATACATAAATACAATATATGTAAAATAGGTATTTACTATATAAATAATATATATTAATAAATAGAGGGTTGTTTTTGGTGAATTGTTTGGTGTTTTAATTTGCTGTTGTTGTTTTGCTTTTTTTTTTTTTAACTGGACCTACTGTTAAACTGAACTATTTAGCAAGACCTCTGAGTCACTCTGGAAGTGACTTTAGCTTTCATTATTTTCCACACTCCCAGTTCTTGCATCCCCTGCTATTGTGACTCAGCGACAATTTGGTGCAGAATAAGAAAGAACAGCAGATGGACAATCCTGATCCCCAGAGGATCTGGATCACTCATGCAGGTCTTTGCTGATTGTTCCTCTTCTGGTTTTTTGAGGCCTGATTATTCACAATCCACTTAACTGTGCAACATTCCTTTTTTTTATCTTTCTGGGTTTTTTATTAATTAAAACGTCCTACTGTACTAGCTCAAATGCCAAACCAAAGCTGAAGGATATAGCATCACTGTTATTTTTATCAAATTAACGTTTGCTCAAAGAAGAGACACCACAACAGCACTACAAGATGTATTTCCTGGAAATGTAATTTCTGAGTTGTAATTAAACTCAAACAGTTATTAATTTAGTCCTCTCTGAGAAATTCCTCAGGATCTTTTCCTGAGGATTACAGTCCAGATGACAGGCATGTAATTAACCTGGGTCATTCCCTTTGTCTTCTTGTAACGTAGTCACTGTATTAGCTTTCTTCCTGTTCTTTGGAGCTCCCAAGGTTTCTTGAGAGTCATATTTAGGAATCAAAAAGAGGTTCCAAAAAGCTATTTCAAAAACCTGTGTGCAAGCTATCCTCACTTACTGATGCAAATTACTTAGCTGTAGTGCTGCTGTTTAAATTTTTTTTTTTAAGTACTGTTACTGGAAAGAATTTAATCTTTGTCAAGTCTGATAATATTTACCTATTTTCCCAGAATACAAAGCTATTTGTTGAATAAATTTTCTGACAGGATTGTTAACAATTCTTACATTTCACTTTAGTAATATTATTCACTTTAGTAAAATTGGTATAAGTTGCCTTATATGTACATTCAATTCACATTCAAGCATGACTTACTTTTTCTCTAATTCCTGTCTTAAAGCAATTTTGTTATCTCCATTTTTATCAGTAAAATGCACTGTTTGGGCTGTTACAATTATTTTCACTTTTCCACTAGATTACTCTGGCATTTCAGTACATTTTCATTTTGTCCTGATTGCATTTTAAAGGTTTGCTAATGGAAATGTCCATTATCAGCTCATAATTTTTTTTTTGTTTGTTTGTTTGTTTGTTTTATTGGTTTGTTTTGTTGTTTTGGGTTTTTTGGTTTTGTTTTTGTTTTGAGGGGGGTTTTGATGTTTTTATTGGTTTGTTTTTTGTTTGTTTTTGTCCTTTCCTGAAGGGCCTCAAAGGATTCATCATTACTTTAAGGCTTGTAAAAATCACTCTTTAAAAATAGTTGCTAATTATATTATTGATTTGCCCTCTTTTCTGTATTTTGTTACAAAAGCAAACAAATAAGGATCACTTATCGGTTAATAATTTTTTGTTGATCAAGTTCATTTTTGTTATGATGAGGTCTCCAGTGAAGTTCCTTATACTTAACAGTCACTTTTTTGACTTAGAAACTCAGGTGTTTGCACAAATTGAACGGTGTAATTTCAAACAAATATATTTCTTCATTATTAATTTCACTTCTGACTCATTAACTGATGAATATAAACTGAGAAGTTCAGCATGAATCAAATTAAGAATACATATACTTGAATTTTGAGCCAATTAATTAATTTTTTTTACACCACTGCAACACTGATATACAAAACCAAAATCTGAATGAAAAGGATAGCAAACAAGAAATGTTTCAGCACATGATTTTGTGGTTGTTGATTCTTTCTACACAGCAGAGAGCTGGTATGCCAGAGAGGAGCAGTCTCTGGATACTCACCCAGGAGAGCCTTTGTCATGACCTTCATAACTGCAATTTATTTTACAGTGCCAAGCAGTCTTTGAAAAATATTTCTGGGTCCTGCATGACTTTATCAGGAGTTCAGAAGACTGTAGCTCCCAACACTGCAATGTGTGGTTGATGTTGTTTGGGTTGTCACTGGGCATCTTGTTGGGTACAGACTCCCCTTCCTCCTCCATCCCAATGCCAGTGGTATCCAGAGAGCTGAGGCCCAAAATCTTCAAAACACTCTGTTAAGAACTAATAATGCAAAAGGCTATTGTATATAAATAATTTTGTTCATCTTGCAGTAAACTGACCTTGTAATGCATCCTTGTTTATCCTTAAGCCCATCTCTGGCAGAATGCAGTCTTCTGAAGTAGCTACGATATTTTTAATTGCTGCTAGCCAAGTGAGAGGTTGAAATAAAAGGGAAAAAAGCAAAGGCATGAATCTGAGAATCTTACTCTCTGTTATGCTAGTTGCAGTTGCCATGATTTGCTTCTTCATGGAAGCAGGGACTACCTCAGTGATGTCAGCAGGAAAAGTGAGTGGCAAACTGATTCCAAGTGTGTGTTGGGACATTAGGTCAGGAAAAGAGTAACTGTATTTAACACCTGAGGTAGTAGCTCACGTTCTTGTAATTACAAACAAGTGTTTCACAACTTGAACATCAGGAGCATGACACAGAGCTGGTTGAAGTGAGAAATTGCAGACACCTCAGCTTAACTGATTTGCCAGGCTCTGGAACTTCAGACACAAAGGGTGAATCCTACTGCTCCTGTCACAGTGTAATTACAAGACATAGGCGGACAGATTTTCTCCTGAAGAACAGTTAGATTAATAGGATGTGCATGTTTTGAAGCTGACAGCAAGAAAACGGGAATTGTTTTCCAGAAGAAGGCTGGCTCTGTTATGGCTCCACCATCCAGCAGTTTCATCAGTCAAGCTTGTTTACATTCCTGCCTGTGTGTTCCATTCCCTCCCAGTGAAAATTTGACGCTCCCAATCAGGCCACTAAAAACAAGTGTCAGGTGGAGCCATGGCCTGAATCCCTGAGAAGATCAGACTTAAAAACAACAGCCAAGAAAAAGGCCATGTTCCCCTGTATGGTTTCAGGGATCTGTTGACAGGTCAGTCTCACATATAGGCACAGAATCATTGCTGAAGGACTACTGTGCTGGAATACAAAGTATGGAAATCCAAGGACCAGGACCAAATGGTAACAGAAATTCCTTAAGGTCAGAAAGTCTTCAATACCGTGTTGATTATTGACATGCTACTTGAATGCTAGACTAGATATTAATGCCAGCAAAGAATTGGAAACAAACTGTTGTGAGGTTTGTTCTATCCAATATTATCAGTGTGATCTCCAAGAAAGGAATTTTCACTGCCAAGAAGAATCAAGATGCTGAAAGGTACAGAGTGATGAAAGGAGGAGAAGATCAGAGATAAGAGGCAAGTGAGCAGGCTTGTGTGTGATACCATAGGTGGGAAGAAACCAGAGTCAATCATCAACTGACCCTAGAAGTTGTCTGGTACTCGGTGACAATGTAATATTTTCTCTGAGTTTCAGCTGCACCTGTTTTACTCATGCTGTTGTTTTGGTTGCTAAATAAATCCTTCAGTAGCCAGTGCAGACCAGCTGGGTTTTTCTTCCTGGTTTTAAGAAGGGATTTTTCAACACTAACAGCAGAATATTCTAAGTAAAAAAACACTTACTGATGACTCTTCCTAGCTGTACAACAATCTCTCATTTGGCTCTTAATGCCCTAGTGTTTGGACATTGTTTAAATTGTCAATTTATAAAGCCAAAATTTGCCAATGTACCTTTTCCAATAGCCACTTTTTAAGCTTCTTCCTTAAGATAATTCAAGGACAATGTTCTAGGCTTCTCAAAAAATTGTGTATTTAATTACTACTTTCAGCAGCATAAATGCCAGTGTTTAACACTGAGCTCATATAAAATCAAATGCAGACACTTAGTAATAAAATTTATCTTCAAAGGACTTTGAGTTAAAAACCAGCGCATGCTGCTTTTAAATTTTGTATCTACAAAAACACTAAATTGTGGTTTTTAAGAAAAAGAATGACTGGCATTTTGGGAAGACCAAAGGCAGACATGAGAAAGTGCTGGGCACATTTGCTCATTTAAGAAGTGTTTTTTTTTTATTTTGAGTATTTCCAGAGACTCTCATTCTCTTATCTCCAGGAGAGTTCAAATGATTGCTAGTTCCTGAAATCTTTGTATTGTAATAGCATCTTCCACCTTGTATCTGAGTGAAATTCTTCAGCAGCAAGGATCTGTACTGGTTATTTTAATACTACAATTACAGTACTGAAATCATAAGGACAAAATTATCAGTCAAAGTGCTTTTTGTAATTGAGATGTCTTTTCATTTCTACACAGGGATCCTGTTCAACCAGCATTCCTAGGAAAAATGTATAGTTTTCCTGACTCATGTTCATTGTGCGAAATGAGTCTTATGAAACCTTCAGCAAAACTGTCTTTGGTATTTTGGCAAAATTTTAAATGTTTCATGCAGTGAACGTTTTACAAGTTCAGCTTTGAAAAACCTTTACTTTGCATCGTAATGTAACAAATGCTTTACTATCTGTTCCTTGTAATGTATAAAAATACTCATCAACTGATTAAAAAATACATCAAGCCAGATGGCGCAAAGAAAATGTTTCCACAGAGTTGTAATTTACAAGATAAATAGTGATTAGAGCAGCATTCATGTTGTCTAAATAGAAAGTACTTGTGTGCATTTGGAGTGCGTGTAAAATAAATGTCGAATACTCTTGGTAGATTTACACCCTCTTGTTATGACCAAAGACCCATGCATAGAGAATCAAATAATGAGTGATAATTTTAGAACTGTAAATATGAGACAAACAGAGCCATGGGGTCAGTGAGGGAGGAGAGTACAGATTCCAGGACCTATTAGTCACATTAACTCAGACAAGGTGTGTGAGCAGCTGGGAAGTCGAGGAAGAGTCTAGAATCATTTGGTAGCAGCCACCTCTGAGCCTCAATAAAAATTGTTTCAAGGGAAATAATGCTGCATTTCCAAGTTACCTTGCTCCTGAGAAATCAGCCAAGTGCATTACAGTCTCTGTGTTGCTCCTGGCAGAGGTGGCACACCCTGCTTGTGCAAGGTAGTTTGTACTCCTGAAGGCAGACAAGAGGTTGTGATCACAGGGAATGCCAGAAGGTTTTTAAGTCTGGCACAGATGTCAATACCTTCCATAGTACCTTTTACCCAGGGAGCAAAAAACACTGATAAACATTTGTAGATCAATTGTACCAACATCTCTGTCTAGTTTGCTGAAGTTAGCTTTGAAAACATGAAAGAATAAAATCCAAGTCAAGTCCTAGGGAGCACTCTGTCTCACCCTCTTGCTGTGAACTGGCTTGCAGAGGAGAGGTTGACTACGACAATGGGAGAAAACTCCAGAAGATGTTTTTTGGAGGGCATGTACTTGCCCTTAGCTGGGGAAGTTCAGAAATAAGACTTAGCATCAGAGCACTGCCACTTTTCTGTATTGACCTATAATCCAAGTGCCTCTGCTGACTGCAAAACAGACAGCTTCAGAGTATTATCCTGTGAACTGATCCCCAAAGGACTAAAATAAGTCAAACGTGGACTGGTATTTTGGGGGATTAATTCTGCACTGGATCATATCTGTGAAAAAACATTTATTTTCTCTACTGTAAAATGGTATTGTTGCTATATCATTATATGGGATGGCTTTTAAAGCAATTTCACTGGCAAGCACTTTACCACCTATCCAAATATATAAATCTGCTGCAAAAGAGCTGCTATTCAAACAGAAATCTCTTCATAGGTGATCTGCAAAGAATTTTTTTAAGTGAATCTTCACTGCAGACCACATTCCTGATTAAAACTGGCATGATAATTTGAATGGCTGGGACAAAGGCTGTTTAGGACATTAACCACATAATAGAGATTGATAAGCATTTTAGCATTGTTTCTAAGGTTAGCCTGTTATTAAAAATTTATTGCTGACCAGTTGAATAAGTACATTTTCATAAGTCCTGATTGCATCTGAGTTCATTAATGAGCTACAAATGTGTAAGAACTCCTGCTATGTACTAACATAGCACCAAACATAAGGCTGCATGTACAGAATTAAGTAAAGATCACATAATTACAGAATATTCTGTATTGGAAGGGGCCCACAAGGATCATCTCATGAATGGCCCATATGGAGATCAAACCCACAACCCTGCATTATTAGCACCATGCTCTAAGCCACTGAGCTTATCTCAGGGTTGAGAAGTACAATATTTAACCTTGAGACACAGAGAGATGTGATTCTAGAATGTCTCCTTTTTTTAAAAATTAGTATTTGTAGCTGTCACAGTGAATTCAAACAGAGCAGAAACCTGACTAGTAGTCAGAGTCCATAAGAAAATTCAGCAAAAAAAAGATAATTTTACCATCAGCCTTGTACCTCCATAGAATGCTCATTTTTCTGCCTGTTGGTGTATTTTTTTCTCTCCCTCAAAGCTAGATCAAGGAAGAAGATGAGGGGTTTGAAACTTCACTGTTGAAGGCAAAGTGTGCTGAAACACCAGAATAAAAGGCAGAGCTTGAAAGGTTACAGGACTCGTTTTCTAGGGATGCTGGTATGGGGAAGGAGGACTCCCTATTCAGAAGCCTCTCTGGCTGCAGATTGAACTGGCAGTTTGGTGCATTTCCCTGCATGCCCAGATATGCAGCAGCAGTGACCCTGAAAATATAGTGTTGAAAAGCTTGGCAAGAGAATGGTTCCCCAAAACTCTTTTCTGTGTCTAGGAGGAAAAGGAAAGGAAGTGTGAAAATGTGCTTGCATCACTTGTTCAGTTTAGTGCACTGGTGTCTTGCTGAGGGCCACTTACTTCTGCATTACTGTATTTAATTTTTTCTAAAGGTACTAAGTTCTTGCAAATGTTACCTTGATCTGGCCAGAAAAAGCTTTCCTTTCCTCTTGAATCCACTTAGATGAAATCTCCAAGACAGAACAATGGTATTTGTCTGCCTCAGAGCCTCAGGCTTAGAGCAGCAGCAGTGTGTGGCAGGTGACCCTCAGATCACTTTCCTGTGCAGCTTCAGAACTGGCTACACAACACAGCCCCCCAAAAATCTGCCTCTCACAGCTTCTGGGGGCAGTGGGATGCTCAGAGCAATAAGCTACATCAGTGAAGCCAGGATTAGACTTTCAGGGCTCAAATGACTTCCCCCAGGGAGGGAGGAGAGGTAGAAAAGGATTAGCAGTTAAATTATTGCTGGTTGCAAATTAAGATGGAAATTGGAAACAAAATCTTAGTGGAGAAACTCAGCTGATAACTGGTAATAAAAATATATCCAGCAACCTAAAAAGGTGATCCTGGCATGGTGTAGGAACCTCCAAACAACAGGAATGCATCCATGAGGGAGGCCCTTGGCTGCAGCATAGGAATGAGAAGAACACAGTGTATTCACCTGCATAGACAGTAAATCAAGATCTCTGCCTGGTTTACAAGGCATCTTTGGAAGAAAAAAAAAATTATCTCTTCCTGCTCTTGCTAAGGTACAACAAATGACATCTGAGCTTTCCATATTTAACAGAGAATATGTCACACTGATGAGTCAGACATCTGCATCAAGGTGTCCTGCTTTGGTATGTATGGCCTTTTCTCACTAAGTGTTTTCCCTAATATTTACTTAGGTACCAGCTTAATTCTCTTTGCCAAGGGATAAAACAGTGGTTTTAATTAACAGCTATTTACTACACAGTTAAACCCTTCAGAAAGAAAATTTTTAAAAATCCCAACCCAAGCAACAAATGCAGAAGCAGAACAAATGTATAAGCAGAAGACACAAACTTTTACTGGCCTTAATGGTCAAAATACACCTGTGGCTGAAACCTATCAAGGGGATCTCCCACTGCTCAGAGCAGGAGAGTAGGAGAGCAGGACCAGGCACTGCACCAAAGCAAAGAAAGCACTCCTTATCCTGGAAGCACGGTTCCACTCTGAAACACAGCTTTGAAAAAAAATCCCAAAACCAAACAATCCCAAACCCAAAATCAGGATTTTCCTTCTTCTTTAAATCAAATGTATTCTGTTTCCCTCACTGCAAACTCAGCCTGGAACTGAAGAACCAACTTGGCCCTTCACTTCAGTCATAAACATCCTGCAGCCAAAACCAAAGCATTACTTACATCTGCACAACCCCAAGGTTATGAATTGGCCTCAGATATGAACGTCATGCTTGGATATGTGTTTGTCCATCATTATTAACACAAGGTTAATACAAAATGCTAAGTGTTTCTGACTTCCTGTTTTATGACAGGAGCTATTTCTGATGCTTTGCAAGGCCATGTTGCTCTTAGCTATACTACTGCATGGGAAGTAAAACTTCAGTAAATTATTTTTATGAAGGTGTGCTTCAAGCAGACAGTAGCAAGGACTTCATTTTGCCATTAACATCAGGAAATATAGCATAGAATATGAAGGACCAAGACTGTTTAGGGAAGAAGATGACATTTTTACCACTTTCCATTGGCATATTTGTTTTGAAAGATGATGTTGCACAAAAATTACTCTAAAATTTGAAAATACATAGACAGATAAAACTATTTCAAAGTATACTTTTTTACTATGCTCTTTAGTGCAGCTGAAAACAATTACAAATACCAAGATTCCTAATTCTGCTTCATCTGCTAGTTTCCCTTCCACAGGAAGAGATCTTTCTTGATCTGGGCAGTTGGCCAGCTCAGTGTTCAAATGGTTACTCCAGTAAGGAATAAAGCATCTTTGATGCAGTTTGGTTTATTTCAAAAAATGTAAGAAGCCCTGCTGCTTTGAGCACAGGACACAGCTGGGACAGCTTCTTTAATATAGATCCTTGAGCCAGCACCTGACCCAAACTCCATTTTGCAAGGCTTCTCTTCTCCCAGTTCTCCACAGAGCAGTTCTTCACTTTATGCTCCTCACGGCCACCAAGTTCATCTCAAAAATCTGATCTAATTGGTCCACCAAGTGGCTAATGAGTGGTGGCACAGCTGCTCCCTGCCCCATCTGAGACAGATTGCTTAGACTGCCATAGCTCAGCGTGAGGATTTGGTGGTGGCCACGCTGAGATAACTCTGTAATTAACATGTACCTTCTCTCAGCAGGCCCAGAGAGACATTCAGGAGGCTTGGCAGATAAGAATCACTGGGTGATTGTCACTAAACAAGATCATCCTGAAAGCGTGGCCACCTGGGTGGCCCCCACTGGCAGACCAATAGTTAAACAAATTGAATAAAGGCTGATAGAGACTCATGAAATATGTTATGAACACCTTTTAAACCCAGCCATACCTAAAGGGACTGAAAATCCTGCTATAAAGGCTTTCAAAAAGCTCACACAGTTGAAGAGGTGCTGTTAAAGGGTGCAGTTGTGTTTAAGTGTTTGTGGTGGGTTGTCCTTGACTGGATAGCAGGTGCCTGCCAAGGCCACTCTGTCACTGCTGTCCTCAACAGGGCAGGCACAGAACACAAGATGAAAGGCTCACAGGTTGGGATAAGGACAGGGAGAGGTCACTCACCAGTTACCACCACAGGTCAAACAGACTCGACTCACAGATGTTAATTTAACTTACTGCCAATTAAAACAGAGTAGATTAATGAGTAGTAAGAATGAATATTTAAAAAGGCCTTCTCCTTTGGGGCACAAGGGGGGTATGCCCCCTCTTTTCCCAGGCTCAGATTTGTTCATGTTCCCTACCTCTGCTCCCCCAATGGCACAAGGGGACAGGAAACTGAGGATGCAATCAGTCCATCACATGTTGTCCCTGCTGCTCCTTCCTCATGGGGAGGACTCCTCACACTCTTCCACTGCTGCAGTGTGGAGTTCCTTCCAGTGAGACAGTCCTCCATGGACTTCTCCAGTGTGAGTACTCCCATGGCCTGCAGTTCTCCACAAACTGTTCCAGTCTGGGTCCTCCACAGGGTGCAGTCCCTCAGGAGCAGGCTGTTCCAGTGTGGGTCCCCATGGGGTCACAAGTCCTGCCATCAAACCTGCTCCAGCATGGGCTCCTCTCCACAGGCCACAGGTCCTGCCAGGAGGGCTTCCCATGGGGTCACAGCCTCCTTCAGGCACCCACCTGCTCTGGTGTGGGCTCCTCCAGGGGCTGCAGGTGGATCTCAGCTCCCCTGTGGAGCCCCAGGGGCTGCAGGGACACAGCCAGCCAGTGCGTCTTTTCCTCCACCTGTCCATGGAAAGAGTTAATTCTTCTTTCCTCTCTTTAGGTGTACTAAAGAATTCCTTTTCAGTCCTATGGTTAAATTTACCTTTTTTCAACTCTAGTTTGGCACACTCAGATGTTATTTTACTGACTAAATGTAACTTTTCAAAATAAATTTCTTGGCAGGGAGCAGCCATTTCAGCCATTTACAGTGTTCCTCTGACAAATGCAAAGATGTCAGTCAACTTTTCCCTCAGTGTGTTGCAAATGGGGAGACATTTGCCTTCTGAGGCTGGAGCTGGAAGGCAGCAAGTTGTATATTAATAACTGAGAGGGAAAATGTTCAAGGAGGAGAAGGATGTCCATCAGCCTAGACAGAATATTAATGTCAGCCACTTGCACAAGGAGGGCTATTACTACTTTAATAAGACTCAAAGATTTTTTTTTAAAGTTTATGTTCAGTCATTTCCTGCTGCCTAAATCATTCTGGGTCCCTGGTAATTCTATTTCAGCTGTTTCTAGCATTCATTATTGCCTGCAGAACTCCAGAGGTTTGCCATATTCATGCAGCCTCTACTTAATACCAAGCCATTGAGTAACGGCTTTACTACTACTGTATTTCATTTCACTAACTTGCCATTTTTATCATAATTTCTGCCAGACAGCTATTCAGCTATAATTTGAAACATAAAAAGGACCATTGCTTTCAGAATAACATTAGGTAGATACATTTTCATGGAAAATTAGAGAAAGTACTAGATTCTACACCTGAGAGAGATTACAGGCAGATTATAGACAGAGCAGATCACCTGCATTAAATCTAAATACAAATGAGAAGTAAGTAAGTAAAATAAGCTAAAGGAGTGTGGGGGAGTAACCAATCAGCTCACCTATGTGTGGCTGAAGCTTTGAAGAGAACAGCAGGAATGTACCAGGACTCCAAACCCACTTTCTGAGCAATGGCTGTTTTTAAATTACAAGTCAGAACATGATTTGCTTTTCAGCAGCTGCCCTCAATCACTGCTTACTTACAGCCCAGGCAGCATGATAGTATTTAGTAGTAAAGCAGCCCAGCCAAAGCACAGTCTAAGGAATTACAGGCCTGAAGAGCATCAGAACACATTTGATGGCCATAGACTGAGTTCACTGGGTTTGCTCACCTTACTTACCTTCCTGCTGTGGCAAACAGGTCAGACCCTATGCAACTGGACTATAAATCATCCTATAAGGCTTCTACAGGCAACCTCAAAACACAGCTGGTTTGGATTGTGTTTTTTTCTTCCCTTTTCGTTTTCCCTCAGAAGTGTTAAATAGTTGGAGCTGGCCATGCATGCTATTTACAGCATCTCAGCTCACTGCACATTAGAGGTGGTTCCCAGGATTTATCTCTTTTTCAGCAGCACAGCAGCTGGAGAGTGACTTTTCCTGCACCTATGATTCCACCTTTCACCTCATCTGCTCCGACTGGGGGCTGCCAAGTGAGAGGGGCATCCTCAAACAATCTGCTTCTCTTGTTTCCCCTGCATCCCCACGGGGTGATTTGGATCAGCGAGCTGATCTGATGGAGAGCTAATCCACAAAAGAAAAACACCAATTTCCATGAAATCAGCTGGCAAGCAGCAACGGTGTGAGGGCACTGCTGGGCAGTGATTAGCAGGACTCCCTCTGGCAGCTCCCTGCATTTGCTGCACACTGAGTGTAACCCAATCCCAAACCTGCTGGGAAGACAGACCATCATTCTGCTGTCACTTGTGCAGGCACCATCACAGCAAAGTGCTGAATCTTCAGGAGATGTGCTGCACTAGAAAACATATTTTGGGATTATCACCCCTCCTTTTCCTTTGATGCAGTTTTTGTTTGTGAAAAAGTGCTGTGCAGGAGGATTTTACTCACTCTAAATAATAATAACAACAAGAAGATGACAACTTCCAGAACAACCACACTCCGTATTGGCAGAGAAGTAAGAGACCTTGTACTTTGAGAACTGTTTAAGTCATCTGTGGTACTTCTTGTCTGGCTTTCAAATCTATTCCAGCCTTCTGCAACAGGAAAAACTGAGCACAGTGGAAGGTATAAAACCAGTCTTTTCCAAAGTTAATTGAACCGCTATCAGAAAAGCAATAAATATTTTCTAATGGTTAATCCACAGTGGAAAGTCTGGGATGCAAAACTGGAAAATACAGGAAGTGCCTTGTAGGAAATAAACTGGGTTCATATGTACACTGAACTCAAGTTGGGTGGTGAGGAACATCCTGTTTTGATTTATGAATTGGGGTCAGGGTGAGAGTGGGAATATATTCTTGCATCACCAGAACGTGAAGCAATGAGCACTTAAACCCTCTCCATAAAATTAGCATCTCTGTCATCACATTCATGCATAAACATACTTTCAATTAATGTCTCTAAAATAAAAGGAAATTAGTCCCACTGATTGCAAAGTGAGCCCATGGAGTTCTGACTTTTAAAAGTCTTAAGAAGACTTGAAGGTTTACACTCTATTAGCAAAACCATACATTAGTTCTAGTAGTGTTAGCTGTTCTTAATTGGAAATTTTCTTCAGATAGCAATAACAATAAGGTTTTTAAGCTTCAGAACTTGTAGAAGTATCAGCTGGTTTCCAGGAAATCCAGGGCTTCCATATTCCATGAATTTTGGCCCCTACAGTATATAAAAAAATTTATTTCAGTACCCAGAAACAGAAAAAATGCAAGATTTAAAAAAAGTTGCTTTAAGAGAAAACTGTGATACCTGACTTTACTGTAAATGGGCAGATTTTCCTCTTTGAGAGAAGCATTGCTTTTAGCCTGAGAACTGCAGATTTGGATCATGCCTGAGCTGCAGGTACAGAGGTTTCTGTTGCATTCTTCTACCCTGATTTCCTTACTAACAACAGAGGGTATCTAATCAATGTTCCATCCACCCACCTGCTTTGAAAACCAGTAACTAATTTTGATGGTATTTGACAAAAAATTATTTCAGAAGTTGCTAGATTCCAACAGGCAATCTGGAGGATATGTGGCCAGGCCATGCCAAGTCATGAGCATTTACCTGCTCCCCCAGGACAAACCTATAAACTGCTGGAACAGCACATGACTTAGGAACAAGGAGGAGAAGGATAGAGACCAAAGATGTTTTGGCGTGAGCAAAGGCAGGAAATGCCAGAAGAAAGGACAAAATTGAGTGGTATGGCCAAGCAAGCCAAGGCCACAGGAAATCAGTCTTCCTAGATCTGCTGCTCAGAGAGTAAATTTATAAATGCACTTCCTAGGCATGTCTTATTCACTATTCACCTGCTTTAAACATCGAGGGATAACATTAACCTTATTTCATTTTACTGGGTTGCTACATGAAAACCGGGGAAACCAAATGCTTGCTGGAAGCAGAGTAACATGCTGCAGTTGAGCACCAGCATTTACTGCTCTACAGGGCTCCACAACAGCCAAACCATGGCAGCACTGAGCATCCACTGCCCATCCAAACACTTGCCAAGATAGTAGCAGTTCTCTATTACATTTTCTCAGCCTCCACAGCACATTTAAAGCTGTGACCCCAGTCAAACTTACCTCCCAAGCAGAGGGAGTCCTCTGGGGCTCAGAACTGTGTGTAAAAGTCTTCCATGTTCTCCTTACAAAGGCTTTAGAACCTGATTGCTAGTGCCTTTGTACTCAACATAGTGGTGCCCTCCCCACAGAACTGTCTCTTCAGCTCAAGTATTAGCTCTCCTTATCTTCTGTGTCCGCTTCTCTCCACGTTAACTCTATTATCCCACCAAGTTCTGCCATCCCACAAATACTGGCAAAAAGGATTTGTCATGTTGACTTTATTACAAACAAAAGAAAAAGGAGGCAAGACTCTAAGAAGGGTTTTGCCCCTTCCATTCCCCACATCTCCCCAACTCACCCTGAAGAGAATGCATAGTTCTGTACACAGAATGCTCTTTTCAGACTCAGCTAAGCTCAGTACTCAAATCTCTTTCCTGTCTCAGAAAATGAAGTCCTTCACACGATTTTTAAATGGAGTTTTATGCAAAACCTAGCTCTTTGTAGAGGAGCACTCAGCCATAAATACTACATGGAAGCCTCCAGGTAGTTTAGAATGAAGGTGACCTCTGCTGTGACAAAATTAATCCATTGTAAGAAGTCGTCAGCAGAAAGTATTCACCAACCTCTGGAAGAAGTTACGCTTCCGTGCTTCAAGCACAGATGGAAAAGCTTTACCTGGAGCAAAAGGCCAGGAGGGCAAGTTAGCTGCAAGCACCTTAATGAAGTACATGTTTGCATTTCTTTATGCTGCACATCAATAGCTAAACCTTTTCAATAGTGAATACAGCCTTAAATCAAAGCCAAGCGGTCAAAGTACAATCGCTGGGCTTCAGCAGGTGTGGGTGAGGCAGAGGCACACCTTGTGGCACAGCATGACCCACAGCTATTGCTGTGTGGGGCTTCAAGAACAAGGCTGGCACAGTCCTGTAACGTACGTGGGTTTTTAATGTGTGATTTGCACCAGTGCTGCCTTTGACCAGGGGCTAGCAATCTGTAGTGTCTTGAAAAAAGCTGAATTTTTAAATCTGTACTCCACAGCTTACCGTCAGTCCATCTCAAACACACATCTGGTTTGAGAAACACCCCCCCGTGGCAATTTCAAGAAGTTGCTTAGTGTAACAATGCAAGAACAAATTTCACCCTGGACATGGGGGAAATATATTGTTAAGACAGAAACAAACACTCTTTAATAACGCCCCCCCAATACAGACACTCAGCAGACAATTTCTAGATCACCTTTAACTTCCCACAGCCATCCTACTTCACTGCACTGAACTGTCCTCCCTCCTGCATTGGTGGCATCTCTCCAGAAGTACAGCCAGATCAAAACTGTGCAGCCTCCCCCTAACAGTCTGTAAAAATCAGGATATAACCAGAAAAGCCTTGCCACTGCAGATTGTTGAGTCTGCTGTGATTTACTGCATCACTTGCACAGTGCATCTTAAACACACATTCTTATTTCAGGCTGAATAGTTCAAAGTATATTTTATTGACACTCTTCAAATAGTCTGCTACAGAGAAGTAACAGTATTTAACAAAAAGAAGGAAAAACTGAAGATAAAAACTTGTAAAACTGCTAGCTTGCATTCAGTGTTAGAACTTGGAGGTATAAACAGAAGCCTGGAGCAAAAATATGAAGTTTATTTCCAATCCTTCAGTGCAGAAAACCAGCAAAAATGGTACTTACTCTACATTAGAAGTGTTCCCATGTTCAATTCCAGATATATGCTTCTCTTCTATATATATTTCTGATAACTTATGTACAAATAAGATGTCCAACATCTGTTCTTTAATACAAATATGTAATCTTCATGACTGAAATATTACAACAGTTTGATCAAAAGTATAGAAAAATCATTTTAATATCTTTTTTATTAATGGCAGCGTTTAAAAAACCCCACCCTTGAACCCAAATGACTTAAGAAGGAGAAGTATTTCTTCACCATAATAATACACTGCTCATTCAACATGCAAAGTATTATTGCATACATGAGTCACATGAATTACAACTCAGTCTGAAGGAAATGTGCTGTACAGCCCATTGTAGCAAGTGCTAGCTGTAAAGATCAAACATATCACAGAAGAAAGCATTAAGTACTAGTGTATTTTTAAATAAAACTCTACAAACTCAAGTATTGTCCTTGCACTAAGACTTTAAGGCAATTAAGAGCTGGGAAGCTTCAGTTTGGCAAAGCTGCATCAAGCTCTCCCCTTTCCCAGTTATGTGAATTTATTTTTAGAGGGTCGCTGATGAATTGTTGCTATACATTAATACAGCTCAGTATGAAGTGATAAGTCAGTAACAGAAGTTTAATATCCCCAGTTTCATTGAGCTGATCAAATTTAAGCAACAGTTTATCCACCAGCTAAGTTTTCCAGCATGGATTTCTAAATTGTAAAGAGAAATGAAAAAATATTCTATGTGTAGCCTCCCAGTGTAACTGATTTTAGGACTTGAATCTGTTCTTGGGTATCACAGAATTTAAAGGTTCAAAACAGATCTGACAGTCAAATAATATTCAGCTTTATAAATGGTAATTATCTGCAGTAAAAATTTGTATAAACATATACACAGTAGATCCTAGTCAACAGGCATTTCTTTATGGCTTTTTTCACTGAGGTACTGTTGTAACATCCAGCAACAGGACACAAGTGTTCTATAAACACCACATTCATAAGCTGCACCACCAGCTCATGAGAAGTGGTAACAGACTGCAAGTCCTGCTTTGCTGCAGGACTACAGAAAAAAAGTCTTCCCTGCTATGTGGAGAGTCTCAGTGCAAGCTACAGAAAGCCTCAAAGGCAACTGGCACCAATGGGGGAAAGTTAAAATGAAAGTCTCACTCCACTTAAAAGAAGAAAAAATACTCATGGCGAATTGAAATCTCATTCCTTAAGAGCAAACTTAATATTCCAAGGCAGCAAGGGCATGTAGCACAGCAGCCATACATTAAGACTTGAAATGTGTCATTAAGCTCTTGCATCTGACCCTTGAGATAAGTGCATGCCCAGGCTCAGAGCAGCCAACCTGTGACTGTGACACCACACAGATCAACACTGACAAAAGGGAAGCGGCAAGCACATGACTTCTGTTTATCCAACAGCAGACAGAAAACCCTTGGTGACCACGAGAGTATTCCTCAACTGTCAATGAGTGATTTGTGAGTGCACAGTTAGTTGCATCTTTCACTGTTTATGTGTGTGGGGGAAACTGCAAATCACAGTACTCCACCCCAGTACTCTTAGCGTAAGGGGAAAAGAGATGTTCTGTTAAGACAGGATGTTTGTTGCCATATGTATTTATCATTCCACATTTACAGCAGAAAGTATTCTTTTGCTGTTTTTCTTTATTTTAATAGAGTGCCCATATGGTTACTCCAGGCAAGACTCCCATTTTTATTACATCTATGCTAAAAATATGTTTCTGCAATAAATATTGTTAGAGTGAAATGGAAGTTCAAAACACGCTCAGTTAATTACAGCAAGTAGTTCTTTCCAATCAAGGATTTTTAACCTCACAAACCCATTAAACAGGTTGCAGATGCTCAAGTTCCTTATATGAAGATACAGCACAACATTTAAATTCAGTGCTTAGCCACATACAATCCATACTGTAATTTATATACGTTATAACATATCCCCACTTAGATCAACAAATTCATCATCCCTCTTGACCAAGTCATCTTCATCTTCTAAGTCTTTCCAGGTGCTAGTGGGTAAAGCTGGTTTGACAGACTGTCTCTGCAGTAAAGCAAATGGAAACAATGATGACAAACGGGCAGAATTTCTCAGCATGGGAACAGAACGTACGTCTCCAGAAACAGCCTGACTGTGTTCTTCATCCATTTTCACCTGCAGGCTTTGCACTTCCTCCATCAAGTCCAAAATCTTGGCAGCTGTAGCTATTGTTCCACCACCATGAAGCTGGGCCTCGGGAATCCATCGCAGGTAACGCTGTGCCCAGACTTTGATCTCGGGGCCATCGATGCGTGGCAACAGAAGACCGTGGTAGTCGACAGGTTTGCTATGCCAGCTATCATAAAACTCCCTTAAGCTGTTAGGGGGCTCATCTGAAGAATTTATGAACTTGCCAATTCTTTTACCCAGAATGTTTTTAATTAAGTGATCTGTTTCCTCCCTGAAAAATCCTCTCTTCGTGGAAGGCTTTGCCTGTGTCAGTGGCAAGGAAAGTTGCCGTTGATGCTTTAAGAGGAAAAAAAAAAGGAAAATATTCAGTTAAATATTAATGGAATGGGACTTCAGAAAGCAGCTTTAAGAGGAAGAAAAAGTTGGATTCAGAAACTTCTTGCAAGCAATAGTGATTTGAACTATATAGAAAAGCAGTGGTTGTGTTTAAATTTTTATTTTTCAATGTATCAGGTACTTCACAGAGGATACTGAGTATTGCCAGCTTCCTTCCCAGCACTAACCAAAAGTAACACCAATAAAGCAATCTTCTTTGAAAAAGCCAAACCCTTTGCTTACATTCAAGTAAAATGTCCATGTTTAGTTTACACTCGTTAGAAATCAGAGAGCACTTTATAGGTTTTTATCCAGTGGTCCCTCATTGCATCTCAGATTAATGCTGTAGATCACACTGGCAGTGTCTCACATGAGAATGCTTTATACAGGACAGAATTTAATGAATTGCAATTGAAAGAGTCTACTCCAAAAATTTTTCCCTGAGTTTGTGCTACATGCCAGTAATGAGGTGGTCCATTCATAATCCTCCATACTCCACACAGTTTTTTTGCTGTTGCTGGTCCCCCTCCCACTCCAAGTGCACACAGACACTCCAGTTACACTCAGACAAAGTTAGGGAGGCAATCACAAACCTATGTAATTCAGTCAGGTACTCCATGGAGCAACTAAATGAACTCCCTTCAAACACATTATTGCAACCCACCTGAATATTAAAACTCATGACTTACCAACAGACTTGCATAGAAGTATGAAGAAAAAGAATCCCTAACTTCATGGCTATGAACCATAAAAGTTATTTACAACTGAGGTGGATGCAAACTGGGTTCCTAATATCCAGGTGGGTCTGAGCTATATATGTATTTCGTAAATTTAAAAAAGTCTGCACCAATACTTTTACTGTGAATACATTTGAAATAAGAGATGTGCAAAATATTTCTAGAATTAAAAAACAGTTTAGCAGCACATATCTTACTTTGAACCGTGCAGTCTTCCGTTGACTTTTATCTGGTTTTGGTTTCTCTGCATAAAGAGGGTTGTTCAGAAAAGCCTGGGCCTTGGGGTCAAACTGCACAGACCAGTCCCACACAGTAAGGAATCTGAAAGGACCACTTTGTGTCTTGAGGCTTTCCCCACTCTGCCAAAACAAACAGGTCACATTTAATACTGCTAGAAGGGAATTCTGACCAAGTCAAGGTGAAGTTAGGAAACTGGCTTTTCAGAAAAATGGCCACAGAGTTGCAACAACACTTGTACTTTCTATATATTCAATAACTGAACAACAACAGTGCAATTAGACTTTCAGAGATGAAAACAAAGTTAAATAGTCTCAGAAAAAAAGAAGTTTTGAAACTTGGGCAAGAGATAGACACTTGGAATCTTCGAACACAGGGGGCCTGTTAGGATTCCAAATAGTTGTAACTGTAGTCATGCAGTGCTACTGGCCTAGATTTTGCATTCAACCATTTATTTGTATGAAAGACAGTAATCTTCACTTTTTCCTTTGGTCCCTGTGCAGCCTTGCAGAGAATACTCCCATTGCTTCCAGCTTCTTAGGCTAGAGAAGAGCATGAACCAAATATAAATCAGCATTCAGGAGATGTTGATTTTGGAATACAACAGAATATACTGTACAAGAATTTCATAGATAACTTCTTCTGCCAGACAGCTGGATATTCCTTGTAGGTTAAGGAGCTCCAATTTCACTGAAGGGCATTAAACATGAGACTACAGCTATATATTACAGGTAATGTATTCCTTCTGTCATCATGAACTCCCTGAACCTGACTCCTTACAGACAAAATTCCACTCATTCACCCTTCAAGGCACTTCAATGAGTAAGAAAAAAGGTGCTGTTGGGAATTAGCTTTTTTTGAGTGTTCCTTGTTTGTTGGTCAAACTCATTCTCCAACACACTGCATCCACAGAATACCAAACCCTTACCGTATTAGTGTCTCTTTGATGTTGAGAGTTGAAGAAGAAAGTGCTAAAAATAGGCACATAGAGGCTGTCTGACAAGACAGTTAAGTAAGTTTCTGTGAACTCAAACGCTGGAGGATACTGTTGTACCAGCTGCCAAACACAATTTAGCAGGAGCAGAAAAACAGGAGCCTAAGTAAAGAAAACATTTCAACAGTTTAAAAAAAAGTTGAAGTTGTTCCACCATGCAAACTATTTATTTTATAATATTTAGTGTCTCCAAGTACAAATCTTAAGGCAAGAAGCCTCATTAACTACAGAACTGCTGCATATACATTTGGCTGAAATCTGAAGTATTATCTGAGCTACCCTTGGCCTATTATTGACAGAAGAGATGAGCACTTTTTACACTGAATTTGAAAGTTGCCACTATGCAGCCTTTTAAAGGTGGCAAAGCAAAACTAGTTTATAGCAATTCTTGATCGGAATTAGTCAGTTAACACCTATTACTTCCATTCAAATAGCAAACTGATCTAGTCCCAAAGCAAGACAGTATAAAGTTGATCTCCAGATGTGACAGGAATAGGCAATTAGCTTGAGTTATTTCTATGGATTCCTAGTACCATTTAACACAACTTTCAAGGGCACAAGATACATGACTGTCAAAAGACTCCAAGACTATGAAATTTTACATTTGTTCTCTTCACAAATAAAGCTGACCTCTAAACAGCAAAAACAGCAACACTGTACAAATATCAACCCATAAAACAGAACACAGAAAATCTTCAGAGTAACGAGAACTTCTGGACTAACAACTAAATCCCTCCTCATGCTGAGTCAGCTTATAAATAGGAAGTAAGGAAAGCAATTTAAGAAGTCATACCTCCTCTTTCTCACTTTTGTGTAAGTGGTTACAGCGATCCAAAAAGCAATGTCCTCCAACCACCCACTCCTTCTGAATAAGGCTCTGAAACCCTGACTTTGTTCTGCTGTATGAATCCATCATCACTTGAACCAGACTCGAGATTACACAGCACAGATCAGTAGCACTTTCTTCTACAAAGGAGAACAGAAACCACACTCTGACTGAGCCATTCCTCAAACTTTGTGTAAGAAAGCAAAGCATTGCCATGTTCACATAAACAAAATTGTATTTCAGGATCAGAGCAGCACACTCATTTTTGCAAGTCCAAGAGAAGTTAATCCATGATTCCAAATTTAATGTTACTTACATGCTTATCCTAAGAAAGTACTTTGACAATAAAATCTGCAAGCCCCAACCTTTACTACTATAACTTGCCTGTGCCCTTCCGTCTTCCACAAGCACACACTGTCCCTCAGCCCAGCTATTTGTCCTTATCTTTCCTATTCTCCACACCTCTTCTCACAAGGTGTGAAACTGCCACCTCATGCAACAGACATTCTCCACCTTTCCAAAAGGTGCCTTCAGAAAACACCTCTTTCCTGTGCTAGGTTTCTCAAATGGTGATATGTGTGAAAGACAAACCCAAGAGTCATTTAATGGTTAACTTTAGGTTTGGTTTTACAGGTGATTACTCATTCTAAGAAAATAAACTGCTCAACGTGTTTACAGTAAGCATATTCTTCCACGTATTTTTAATAAAGAGCCTGCAGAATATCCGGCGTGTGTGTAGAAAATATAGAGGTTATTTTACAAGGTTTTCATAAGGTCCTTTGTGTAGATATGGTTCCCCTGCTCCTTAAAGTACAGCAAAGGGTATAGGAGACCTAAAATAAAATAAACTGGAAACAGGAATGTTACCACTTCTGTATGCAAGACTCTCCTGACAATTTATCAGCAGCTTTTTCATTCGTATCCTGGAACTGTGCTTACCATATTTTCTTTAACTACAAGTAAGCATTTCCAGGAGTGTGAGAGATTTAGATATCTTATTTGAGTGCTGTATGAATTATAGCAAGTCTCTACCATAATTATAAACTTACAAAATATAAACTTACATAAAATATAAACTTATAAGCTATTTCAAAATGAATTTAAACAAATCAATATATAGGACTATTTCATTAAATTCTTACCTATGAGGAGAACATTTGTATGCTGTATTTCCAGACACTCAGCAACTTCTATTGCTTTCTTCAAGACTCTCCTGTTTTGGTACAGTAAAAGTTGAGTGAAGTTTCTTATATTAGTTTCCTCTAGACAGGGTTAGAATGCCATACTTGAAACTTGACTAGTTCTTTAAAACACAAAACCCATGCTTCAGTTTGCGTAAATGAAAAACTGCTTAGCTTCAAGAACATTTTATTTGGCCATTAACCATGCATTTTCAGTTGCTATGATACAATACTTCATTCTGGATCAACAGCAGCCATCACACACTGAAGTATTACAGTTGGTAAGAACCAGATCTTTATCCTGGAAAGAGTCAACATCACCACATTTATGTTCTAATGTACTACATACTATATTTCTTCCAAAATCTGGTTTTAAGAGGGAGAGGGAAAGATGAGCAATCAGCTCTTGTAAACACTCAGACAAAACTTACGCAGAGAACATTATTACACAAAGAAGACTGAGTGGAATTACAGATCACATAAAACCAGATGTAACACTGTTGGTTTCTAGATCTTCATAGAGTTAGTTATTTTCAGCAAAGGCCTGCACAGAAATTAGGATTCTTGCAATATCTTAGGTCAGCTGACAGTTTGTTAATTTTAAGTCTGGAGTTGTCAGATTCTTCTTTGTTCTATCATCTATAGCATGTGACAAGGCATTCCTACTAAATGCAAGAGCCAAGAACAGGCTGATCCAGGAACTAACTGGATCCAAGCATGGAAATGATCAGTCTCAAAACAACCTGAGGATAGGAACTCAGCCTAGCTTTTACTTTAAACTACTTGTGATTTTAGTTATGTTAATTAATTTCTCAACATATATGGTCTTCAGTAGAACCTTCCAATAAACACACACATTTAAATTCTGGATTAACGAGTTAATAACTATCAATATTTATTGATTGTTATTAAGACCAGAAGGGACTGGAGCTGATTGCAGAAGCACCCCATGGCAATTAGCTGATCATAGAATAAACTGACAGACAAAAGAGCTAGCACAAAGTAACACTAAAAACAAAACTCCTCAACATTCCACTACAACAAGCCTTGAGTTAGCCAACACCATTCCAACACTTACTCACTGTGGACTGCTGAAAGAAGAAAAGAGAACTTAAGGAACAATCAGCACAGCAGGGTAACAAAACTAAGAAATGTCCTTTTATAATTGGTGGGCTAACATCTTGAACACTGTACTTCATCTCATCCTAAAGGACACTACAGAAGTAGAGAGTACAGAAAAGAATGGCAAGGCCAGTCAGACACACAATAGTTTCATGCAAGAAACAAAACAGGATTCTTGAGTTTGGAAAGAAGGTGACAGTGCAGGATGGAAATTACTGCATCTCTATTTTCAACTGGCTCTCTGGAAGAACTGTAATTGAAATGATCTGCTACTTCTGACATCCTTTAAAGTGGACAGCTTAACGCAAGTCTGCACTGTTAAAAACACTGTCTCAAGTGTTTTTAACAGAAATAAGATCTATAAATGGGACCATAAGCCAGTCTTTTTTTTTCCTCTACTGGCAATAAAGAATATGATTCAGTTTCAAGAAACTAGCTAGAAAACCCACTACAAATGCAATTATCAACAATTTGAAACACAGAAAGCTGAAGATACAGCAAACCTGATTATTTCTAGCCAGTTTGTGCTCTCCAGTAATGAAAACCATTTCACATCAGTTGCCCAGAAGTCTGTACTGTTATCTGCAAAAAGAAGAGAAAAACAACAAATTGGTTTATTCACAGGTACACAGAGATAATTAACAGCCATCCATTGAATTACCCTTCAGTTATGAACAGGTCGAAAACAACCAATGCTATGGAGTCAGCAAATCTCAATCACTATTAAAGTTGACACCTTATAACTAAATAAGAAAGTGAAGTAGTCCTACAAACACCAGAGTTTTAGAGCACCACAGCCTTTTAGAAAAAGTATGCTGAAGGTTCATGGCAATCAAACCAGGTAAAAAAATCTGTTGACAAAATGGAAAAGGAATAAAAAAAAAAGTTTAATCAGATATGATGATCTACATAAAGTTTAACCAAAGGAGGCTGGATTTTGGAAATTATTACCATCAGAGCCAGAAACATCAATGGGTTTTAGAAGTAGGTTACAAAAATTTATGGAATGTAAGACTACCTGAAAAACGTTTTAAACAGTTTTTGCCACAACTAAAAAAAGCCATTAAAAACAAACAGGGAGGTCAAGTTCAATACCACAAAGTCATTAAACTCCTATGAATTTCACTAGGACTTTTCTAGGTTTTTTCAAATGCCACCTAAGTGTCCATTCCTTTTATTTCTATCAAAGCCAGCCAACAAATATAGAAAAGCTTTCAGAAGATGACAGTCAATTAAAACCAGAATAGATTACATTTTCTGAATGAGACTAACCTTGAAGCACAAGGCCTACAGCAGTTCTGCTAGTGAGAAACCAGATACACACATTTCCTTCCTCCCCCACCCTTTCCACAATAGCTTGAGTATATTTCTCTGTAACACCTCCCAGAGTCTCTCTGAACACTTTCAGTGTTCAATTCCAGCACATTTACACACAGTTCTGTCTCCACTGCATCTTTCACCTACACCTCAAATGCACAGGCATATTATACGTGTTTTATTCCTGTAGCTGTGCTGCCTCCAAGCCTCTGGACTTCATCCTGTTCATTACACAACTTAAACTCCTCTCCCAGTTTCTTTCACCCTGGCCACAGAAACTAGTTCTCCACAAAAGTATTAGAATGCATCTTCAAAGCTCTGTTCCATTAGACATAGTTTTCACCAAATCCCACCACCCTCACAGTAAAGAATTTTTTCCTAATACCTCATCTAAACCTGCCCATTTTCCCTTGTCCTATTATTTCATGTCCTCATCTAAAGTTCTTCTCCAGTTCTCTTGTAGTCCCTTTAGGCACTGGAAGGCTCCATAAGGTCTCCCTGGAGCCTTCTCTTCTCCAGGCTGAACAATCCTAAATCCTGCTGTCTTTCCTTATGGGAGAGATCCTCCATCCCTCTGATCATCTTTGTGTCTCTCCTCTGGGCTCACTCCAGCAGGTCCCTGTCCCTCCTGTGCAGGGACCCCAGCTCTGGATGCAGTGCTCCAGGTGGGTCTCAGCAGAGCAGAGCAGAGGGGCAGAATCCCCTCCCTGCCCTGCTGCCCACGGGGCTCTGGATGCAGCCCAGGACACGTTTGGCTCTCTGGGCTGTGAGTGCCATGGCCAGGACAAGTTGCCTTTACCAATTAACTAGGCATGTACAGAACAAAAGTAATGGTTAATGTGTTCATACTTTAAAAGATGGTAAAAAGGTCATAAATTTATGTAAGATGTTAGTACTTCTGCAAAAGGTTACCTGAATGTTTTTCTCAGACTACAAGTGATTAATGCAACACTCAGTGAGGTACAGTCCACTAACAAACCTTATTTAAAAAGGTGCAAGAACAAACACTTACTAGATTGCAGTTTCAACACATTCCCTTTTGCATGAATAAAAGACAATGGTACAATTACATCATCAAAATACACAGTATTTCCTGAGACAGGTTAAATGACTTAAATTCAAGCTTTGGCCTTTTTCCTACAGAGGGTGAGTTACCCGAAACCACATAAAAAGGTAATTATTGTTAGCTCTGAAGACTGATTGTGGATTTGACAGTGTATTCTAGATGAAATCCTCAGTATGAAACTCAAATACCTCATATTAAAAGTGGAGTGGAGCTTTTTACATCTCAAGAGGCAAGGTCAAAATGTTTCATGACAGCAAAATAGTTGGAAAGTCTCAGATGAAAGAAGTCTGAAAACCTAGAGCATGTTTTCACATGGCTCCCATTTTAATGCTTTCTAAAGTGCAGAATACAAACAGCTTCATATGATTTTGAGATGTGACTAGTGTGCAACAAAACTTAGGGCAAAAATTAATTAGCATGTAGTCTCTACTACAGACAGAGCCCAAAGGCTAAAAGGCTTCCCTACAAACCTCATTCCAGCTAGTGTATTCCAACTAACACTTAAGAATCCACTCCTTCAGAAGTAATTTTCAGATAGTGTGACAGCTTAGCAAGAGGTGGTTAAGTCAAAGAACTACAAACCTTCACTCAGATCCCAGACATAAGCACAGTCTTCAGTTATATATTTTTAAATCTGCTTTTAGCCACCCTCAAAATCAAGACACCAATCAAGAAAATTACTGCACTCAGGAGACACAGCACATCATCGTTATGCTTTGCTTTAAAGTCTGACTTACCTATCAAAAACAGCTGTTTAAATCTTGTGTATGCAGTCTGGATATCTTGCAGAGATGGAAGGCTGCTTGATAAGTCATCCATCTTCAGGAGCTCATAGGGAGGTTTGCTAATTGTCTTATAGATTCTAAATCAAACCATCAAGAGATTAAAGCCTTCTGCTTCACAAGTCAAATAATGCACCAACTATTATCACTGAAGACAAAGTTAACAGGCATGATTTGTCAAAGAGCTGTAATACCAGAAGATAGACACTCTGGAAGGCTAGTGACCTCCATGCACTTTTAAGTACTGTCTGGAAGCTTGCCTACAGACTTATAACAAGATTGGATGCTTTTAACCATAACGCAAATAAAATTATACTTGTGCCTATTTGTGCAGTTATGAATATTACAAGCACTACTTGATTTTTACTACTGTGTCTTTAGCATTTGATTTACTAGACACACCAAAATCACTTTACTAGGAGGCTGCTAGAGGTGTATCCTGAAAGAAGAGATAGATAGAAACACCCAAACCTCCCAGCAGAAGCTTACAATTTCTCCTGACTTTTGCCAAGCAGATTCTGATACCTAGTTGCCAGGTCTTCCAATGAAACAGACAAGAAAAGGAAATTATTTGGATTCAAGCAAGACAATGTATCTTGCATTTCCCTATATAGCTACTGTCTTTTTTCCCTTGAAGGAGAGGTAAAATTACCAGGCCAGATGATGCTTTGGCTTGGACCCAGAACATTCCCTCTCATTCAGGTTCCAGAGCTCAGATGAACATCAACATAGTAACTATGTCTGCTGTCACACTGGCCTCTTTATTATCAAAACCTGGGAAAAAGTTGCTCTAGCTCATAGTTCAGAAGCGGACACTTTTCCAGGCAGGACAGAGTGCTTTGCTTCCTGCAGGCTGCAGTACAAAAACCTGCTTTAGGTGAGAACTACAGGGGTCCACATCAGAAACAAGGATTACCAGACCTACTGGAAGATGCATGAGATCAGAGAAGTGAGGGAAAGTAATTGCTGGCCAAATACAATACTTCTTCCAAGCGAAGCAGTAAAGAACTTATGCTGGAAGGTCAGGCTCTGAACAGCTTTTTTAGAAAGATAAACTGCTAATTGTAAGCATCTGCTCTGTGCCTGAGTTCAGACTATTACTATAATGGCACTTTAACACACCCTGATGGCCAATTTGTAGACACATCTCAGACTCCAGTAATTCAACTACACAGCAAAGAAAACCAGCAACACTGCTCCAAGTTCAAATGGCCACAGAGAAGGAATCAAAATATCAGAGGATACCTTGTTACAGCTTACTGCTAGTTTTATTTACTTTCACATCACAAAATAGCATTAAAGACATGACTATTATATGATTAAGTTATATAATCTTTCCCATTTCAGGGTAGATTAGAGTACCTGCAGGAAGGGCCACAACTCTTTCCTATGCAAGTATAATTAATTTAATAAATAAAAGCAGCTTTAAGAGCCAAATCAAGCTGTTTTCTGTTAGGTCTGTGTGATTAACAGGTTTCCATCTATGAGGAGCAAGGAGCCAATGTTCAATGTACAGATTGGACTCAAGTCTGATCTAACAGGTGGCTGCTGAGAGAGAAGTTCTGCCCAGGACAAACAACAGGTTAAAACCAACAGATAAACAACAGATTAAAAAAAAGCTAAAATTAAAGGGCAAAAAGTAACTGCCACAACAGTCAGACAGCTGTGCTCCTTCCCTTAAGTTAAACTTGTCACTTTTCAAACTGCTGGACTAATTCAGCTCACTACACCATCTGAAAAAAGTGCTGTCTGCCTTCACATCTGAAAGCTGCAGTAGGGAATTGCTTAGGCTGTCTCAGACATTTTAGATCACCTCATCTTTAGTTATTTAAGAACATGAACCTAGCTCTCAGAAGGTGGCAGAGTCTTAAAAACTCAGTTTACAAATGCACATTTAGAGAGGGAGTCTATATTTCTCTTACAAAACAATTAAGCCATTAAACCCTACAGGCTTTGCTGCTGCTTTACCTACATAACACACCACAGTTTGTACACATTTCTCAGAAATACATCTGTTATGTACTTCCACAGAAAAAGCCCTCAGTGAAGTTCCTACCCTGCACAAGTGACCAATGCCATTGGGTCAAGAGCTTAAACACATTCCACTACAGCAAACTACTTTCAGATACAGAACTTGTTTCCTGTTGTGTGAAAGCTTAAAAGATACAGCATATATGGAAAAAGAGAAGCAAGGTCCATACCAAGCAAAGTGTTGTGGACAGAATAGCTATTACTGACCCATCCAAGAAGGCTTTTTGCATTTGTGAAGTGCTGTCATCCTGTTCTTTGGGAAATGCAGACATTTTGAGAAGAGCAGCACCATTATGGCAAGACCAACACCAAATCTGCAGAAAGACATTTACCAGATGAGAAAAATTAGTAAATTGTCCTATACAAGGTATTTGCTTAAGTGATTGAGTGATTTCAAAACTTCTCTGTGCTTTTGCTTCCTTGAATTTTTAGTGTATTTAGTAACACCATCAATAGAAGCAAACTCCTAAATCTGCACCAAAATTACATGACAGAGTACACTATGTTACCACTTCCAAGTTTTAAGTTAGGCTTGACAAAAGCATAGAGAAATCTAAAGTGTCAGATTATGCCAAAACATTACTTTCTCAACTTCCCTCATAGGTAAAAAAAAAACTTATCAAAAAGTCTATGGACAAATTATGCTGGAATATATGCCACAGCAAGATAGAACATGTAAGTAACTTTTATATATATATATTATCCATCAGTTTCTCCACGCAGATGGTAGGTTTTTCTAATAGTTCAGCCTTGAGATACCTCACAATAGATGCACTGATGTTCTTCCATGTGAACTATGCATAAAGAGTAATCTAGGCATATGAAATAAAGTATTAAACATTCCACAGCTGAATCAGATTGCATGGTCACAGGTATTGTGGCAAATCAGTCCTCAAAGCTTCTTACTTCCCTTTATACATAGCTTCCTCATTCATACTTATTCCTTAAAGCTCTCAAGATGATCTGTAAACTTGCATTGAAACAGGGAATAATTTTCATCAGGAATATTACACAAATGAAATCAGGAAGTTCTGCTACTAATTTACAGTAACCAAGAGGTGCACCTCAGAAGGATGCAGAAACCTCACAATCATTAAGAGTGGAAAAAATTACTATACTGTCCTTCCATTGCCTTCTCAAACCAATTTAATATGGTCCAGCTATCTCGACACGAGCTTCACAGAAACCATTTGGAAATAATTAGAAGAGTTCTACAAGGCCTCTGAACAACGGACAGCTATGTATGTTGTCATCTATCTGGACGTCTGTAAGGCCTTTAACCCACAACATCCTTCTCTCAAAATTGGAGAGAGATTTGATGAATGAACTGTTCAGGGATGAGGAATTGGTTGAATGGCCACATGCAGAGAGTGGTGGCCAACATCTCAATGTCCAGATGGAGATCAGTGATGAGTGGTGACCCTCAGGGGTCTGAACTAGGACCAGGACTATCTAATACTTTCATCTATGACACAGTCAGTGATAGCAAGTGCATCCTCAGCAAATTTCCAGACGACACCAAGGTGAGGTGGTTTGATACACCTGAAGGACAGGATGCCATCCAGAGGGACCTGGACAAGCTGGAGAAGGGGCCCATGGGAACATCATGAGGTTTAACAAGATCAAGTGCTGGTGCTGCACCTGGGTCAGATCAACCCCTGGTATCAGCACAGGCTGGGCATGAACAGCCCCAGAGCAGCCCTGCCCAGAAGGGCTTGGGGGTGCTGTGGTGAGAGGCTGGACATGCCCTGGCCATGGCACTCACAGCCCAGAGAGCCAAACGTGTCCTGGGCTGCATCCAGAGCCCCGTGGGCAGCAGGGCAGGGAGGGGATTCTGCCCCTCTGCTCTGCTGAGACCCACCTGGAGCACTGCATCCAGAGCTGGGGTCCTGCACAGGAGGGACAGGGACCTGCTGGAGTGAGCACAGAGGGGAGACACAAAGACGGTCACAGGACTGGAGCACCTCTGCTGTGAGGATACACTGAAGAGTTGGCTGCTCAGCCTGGGGAAAGCTTTGGAGAGACCTTTTTGTGGCATTTCATTACTTAAAGGGAGCTTATAAGAAAGATGGGGAAAGACTTTTTAATAGGTCTTGCTGTGATAGGACAAGGGGTAATGGTCTGAAACCAAAAGAGGGTAGATTTAGAACTACATTTATGGAAGACATCTTTACAAGGAGGGTGCTGGAACACTGGATGGAACAGGATGCCCACAAAGGTGATAGATACACCAGAAACATTCAAGGCCAGGTTGGACATGGCTCTGCATAACCTGATCTAGGAGAAGATGCTTCAGTTCATTTTAGAGGGGGATTAGACTAGATGATGTTTAAAGGTCCAAACTATTCTACAGTTCTATGAACACAAGATGGAATAAAAAATCCCAAACACTTCTGTTTCTATGTAAGAGCCAGTGTAATAGGTCTCTGACTCTGAGAAAAAGTGAACCAAACTACTTTGACAGATAGACAGGACAGTACAGTACAGTACTATCTCCTCCATGAACCAGTTAATGTAATAGCACAAAATGAACATGGTTTTCCTTGGCAAATTTAATGGACACACAGCAACTAAGGTAAGACTTCACCAGTGAGATTATTTTGCTCCTTGTTTCCATCTTCTCTGTCTTACTGGTTCTTGAACTACAAGGCAGGAAGCCAAACCCAGCTTGCTACAGGCTGCAAACCAGTACATTTAACTTCATTTTCTGTTGGACTGGTAGAACTAGTTCTTCACTTAGACTACCTGACTTTGTAAAAACACTGCATCATCACAGCCACAGCACCTACCAGAACCTAAGCCAGTTAACTGGAGGTGTTCAGCTACACTTTACATACACCATCTTCACCTCAATATCCAAATAGCATTTCAAGGCCTAGATCTTGCCCCAGCCAGATGCCACTCAGCACAGTCTCATGAAAAACAGGCTGATGGACAAACAGGCTAGTAATACTTGTAGGCTATAAGACATTAATAAATGGGAAATGTGAACAGTAAGTACATATTTTGCTGTTATGTTATGTATATGTTATATATATGTTTTTCTATATAACACTGTTCACAGTGAACATAGTGAAAGTACACAGTGAAATACAGAATGTATCAAGCCCTTCTCCTTCCAACATTTGTTTCCCTTCTGTAGATGACCAGGTATACATGTAAACTGTTAAATACAAATTCTGAAAACAACAGGCAGCAACATCTGCAATGTTAATTGAAATTCTGCCATCTCAGTAAGAGTCTTACCCTCAGCCATGCACATATACTTACAGGAATGCCTCTGCCGTCATACTTCAAGATACTCTCTTCAGAAATGCATATGGGAACAACAAAATATAAAGGCAGCCTAAGACAATAAAGAAGAGTTTCTTGGTCTCAAAAACCGAACAAAGAACAATCTCCAAGCTCCTTTTAATGATGGTGAGTGTTCTAGCTCTAATTCTAATCATGTATTCACCTTGCTACAATAATCTTTTTTGCTAGATAATTCTATTGTCTGCAAAGCTGTCTCTTTATTTTCAGCTGAATAAGGCTTTTTTCCCCTTGAGGTCTTAACTATTTTCATTGCAACACCCCCCTCCCTTTGTAAAGGTGCAATTAATTGTAACCTCTAAGACTGATTGCTAAGACCACCTTGCTTCTCTCATGCTTTGTTGCTTTAAAAGATACCCTTGCAGTATTAAATGACTAGTTCTGATTCCATACCTCTTAAGCAGTTCACATGTAACATGAAATTTTACCACAGTAAAGATACAAGACTGAGAAAAAGTCATCCTAATGAGCATGACAGAATGTAGGTCCCAGATACACATATTTTCTATTCTCCACTCCTAGATATACTTAATTTGACCAAGGTCCTGAGTAGTCTGGACCTAACGCTGAAGTTAACCCTGCCTGAACCAGGAGTTGTGCAGAATCACCTCCTGAGATTACAAACCAAACTATTCCATAAATAAAAACTGAAATCAGATCCTAAAAAAAGTCCTAAAAAACTGTACAGTCCCCAACATCAAAGGCAGTACTGATTTTCATAAGTTCAAAGTTCACTATTATCTAGGGCAAGCTTACTTTTCAGAGACTCTGTAGCCTTCATTGGTGGTCACTGCTTTGTATTTCACATTCCCTTTGGTCCGCTCCAACTCATCACGCCAGTCCTCGAGGGTCTCAAACATCACAGTTTGGTTTCCCCCATCTGTCAGACATCAATAATATTAACGTGGCAGACTGTCAGGAACTCTAACACAGAAGCAATCCTAAGTAAACCTGTTAGTTGCCATTAAGGTAAGCAAGCAGAACCTCTTGTGTACAGAAAGCCTCAAGTCAAAGACAAAATGCTTTTGTACACAACACTGCCTCTGTCTGATCTTTAACACAGCAACATTCTGTCAAATACTGCTGCGACTAATAACTCCAGGAACAATTTCTCCTGCAGAAACTAATTACAGAACTTCCATACAGCTAGGGTTGTCCTCACATCCAGCCTAAAATGCAGGATACTACACAGCAAATATAATTTTATACTAATGCAGCTAACTGGTATTAACAATCATACCAGAAACCTTTCTACAAAAATTTTAGATATTGCAGTTCATTTAAAGTCCATTTTTTTTCTCTTTAATTGTTTTGCACTGAATAGAACATCTCAGGCACTCAGTAAGAGCAGAAAATTAACTACAGCAATTCAGTCTCAATACTTTCAACTGAGAATCTTCCCTGTATTTCTACTTAGCTACCTCAGAAACAGTTAAGACAGCAGCTTGATTTAGCCTCAAATCTTGTATAATAACCATATTATTTATGGAGTAATGTCAATTGTTTTAAGCACACATCCTAATTAAGTAACATTCTACAACATCAGCTAAAACTGAAATATCAAACAGAACTATAGTTTCCATGGAAAATAAAATAGCAACTTGAAACTTTCCACTCTAAGAAGATAAGGGAGATGAAAAATTTACAGCTTGGAACAGAATACTATTGATGAGCTCTTGAAGACAAGATTTTAGAGTTATCAGACTGTGAGAGGCATAAAAAGCAATTTCTACAGTCTATTTGGCTTATCCTGTAATAATTTTATGAAGAATGACACTGAGCCACTCACTACTGAAAACAGGTATTAAAATAGGAAAGAATTGTGGGACAGCACTTCCATGTTGCCTTAAAGAGTAGGCTTCTCCCAGGCTCAGTCTCCACCTGGAAAAAGCTTGCAGTCTTTCCATTGTTTGTATCTGAAACAGAACACCAGTTTCAGGTGAAGCCTGCAGGAACTCCCTGAGCCAGCAATGTGCTCTTCCCTGCAGCACAGACCATGTGTTCCTGGGCTGCATTAGCAAAGCCATCGTGCCCCAGCTGCACAAAGCCACCACTGCTCTCAGCTGGAAGGCTGTGCCCAGTGCTGGGCTCCCCTGTGAAGGCTCCTGGACCAGGCCTAGTGAAAGCCCTGTGATCATTAAAGGGCTCAAAGCACCCAATATAAGCAGAGACAGAGCTGGGATCACGCAGAAAAGAGGGCTCAGCAGGGGCCAATCTCCCTGTGAGTATAAACACTGCAGGTGGAACAGGGGAGGAGAACACAGAAGATGGATCCAGACTCAGTGACTTGACAAGAGGCAGCGATGCACAAGCTGAACTGCAGCAAATCCCACTTATACGTAACAGTAACATTTTTCACTACCAGGAGGATCAAACAATGAACCTGACTGTCTAGAAGGGCTGTGGAGTCTCAATACTTGGAGATAGTCAAAACCCAACTGGACATGCCCAAGCTTGATGCAGTTAACCCTACTCTGAAGAGGGGCATATGGACAAGAACATGACTAGATAATCTCCAGAGGCTTCTTCTAACCGCAAGGATCCTGAAATTCCTTGACATATTTTGGCATGATTAATACCTTGCATACATCAAAACCTCCCTCTGTGAAAGGAATTGGTGCTGCTGGTGCACTAAGGATTGGGCTCCTAAGTCAAAACAACACTATTTTTTCAGCTAAAGGCTGAACTACAAAATGCTAGAAAGTGCAACGACAATTTTTTACCCTGAATTTTGCAGCCTTAATGCATTATTCAGCCAACTTTGATCAAGTGGAAAGATTATGTAACAAGTCAGATATAAGAGGAAACCAGATGCCTTGCAAACCTATGCTTTTTTTGCAATGCCTGGAAGAAACATATTGCTTGCAAATAAGAGCAAAAGGGGAAATACTTTCTCATAGGATGCCACTGCAAATGCAGTAATTTCAGAATTAAGAGCAGGAAGTCTGGTTCACAGCAGTAATACAGAAAAACCACACTGATAAAACAAGCAAAGTATCTTCTAGTTGAACCAAATGAGAAGCATTTGCACATTTTAGTCACAGTAAGTTTTCAACCTGTGGATGGTACTCCTGCTTGGAAAATTCCTGTGCAACTTCCTGAACAACACCAAAGTCAACAGGAGACAACTTAGAAGTTTTTAGCAGCATGCTTAACAATGTACAACAAAAGAAAAATTAATCTTTTGAGGCTACCTGCCAGCAGGACAGAGCCATAAGCTGAGCACAAACTCAACTACAGACCTCCCAGACTGCTTAACGAATTAACTATGCAACAAACAGATCAAAAATAAACATTTACCTGTGTTGTTTGGAGCAGCTGATGCATAAGAGAACAGAAACAAACGTTTAAGCAGCTTAGGTGTCTGGCTATGATGAACTATACCACTGACGATCTAAAAAAGGACCAAAAATTAACACCCAAACACACCAAGACTGTCAGTGTAAAAAAAGCCTTTTTTTTTTTTTAACCAACCTCTCCATCCAGGTTTTAAACAAAACTGATGAGTTCTTGAGTTCTATCCCCAACAGCTGAAACCTGACTTTTAGGAAGATTTTTCTGTGGTCTGCAAAACACTCTACCTACTTTGCCTAAGTAGTATTATATATGCTCAACCTGCAGAATTACTCTTATTTAAATAAAGTTCAGAGTTCACACTAACTTGTCAAAAAAACCCTGAAGTTATCAGGAAAGTAACACTATATTGAGTCTAAAATATAATGAAATTACATGTCACAAATAGAACAGCTTTACAGCTTGCCTGAGCTGGAGCTAATTTCCTGTAGCACACCCAAGTTCCAGTTTTCTTTAAAGAGCCACTTCACCTATCTTTTAACTGTTATATATAATGAAAAGTTTAGTGAAATCAATCTTTTACTTTGTCTCAGCTGAAAATGATCAGAAAACACATCCAAATTCCAGAGATGTCTCAAGAGTGAATTTCATCCTTCCCTCATCCTCACAACACCCAACACCAAATTAAAAATAGAAAAATCAAATTAAGTTACTATACATACTCTTTTCACTTCCTCTTCTTTTGTGTATCTCAGGCAGAAGTTAAATACTCTAAGGTCTTTACAGTAGATAATCAACTTCTCTGGGTATTTTCTTAGCTGTCCTGTTAGAAGTTTCTTTTTCTCATCATAAACTGAAAAAATTAAAAAGTGAAGTAAATATCAAAAAGGTACTTGTATGTTGATAAAGCTGTCCCTGACTGACTTTCCAGAATTCTCAAGAAACTAATTCAAGCCCAAGTTTTCTCAAGACAAAACAAGTGTCCTACAACACAGGCTGGCAAGCTCTTGTGCTAACACTCACGACCTTTGCTTTTAAAACCCATCAAATTACTTCATACTAGGCAAAAGGCAAATTTGCAGTAAACCAGATGCTCAGTCATTATATCTGTTCACATTCTGACTGCACACTAAGTTTAAAGTTTCAAGATACATAAAGAACAATTCTGTAGTTTTACCCAAGGGGAAGTCCCTGGACATCTGAGATAATTCTAAGTTCCTTAAAAATATTTTTTTTTTAACCACCATGAAGCCCCCGAGGCAAACCTGTGCTCATTTCTCTTTGAGGATGTACCATTTCACAACTTCAAGTGCTGCCAGCTGGGTCAGTGTACATAAAAATAAAGTGTCTCATAACCATCTTCACTGGTCTGCCCCAGTTCACTCCTTCACAAATCCACACCACCATTTATGAACACTCTGAACACTCAATTTAGTCCAAGAACAGGATTCTCAACAAAGCCTTCCCCTACTTATAATTACTAGCCCCATTCTCACTTATCTTTCTTAGCAGTACTGGCACATCTCTAAGCTCTGATGCAAAGCACTCAGTTAATTTGGCAATTAAAACCTCCTTTTCGATCTCCTTTAATATGCTGAAGACATCATGAATCTCATAAAACAAAGTTCCCTTAGACAAACAAAAAGAATTGTTTGAGAATTTGGTACCTGTACTGCTATTGTTCAAATGAAGTGAATACATCCATATTTATAGAAGTTGTTGATACATTGAAAGATCCTTGTGTACCAAATTTAGGGACTTTTCACAGTATACTCTCCGCTTTGAACTGCATTCTGAAGGAATAATTTTGTCTCTTCCAGCAGATAATTAATCAAATTAAGTTAATCAAATAAATTAAAATTAATGTGACAAGTTTGAGGGATAAGACTGGGTTCTGATAAATTTCTTATCCATCATTTCATCATTAAATCTAACTGCAGCTGCTTTTTTAAAATCTACTGATTTTCTAAAAAGGATGTACTTGTACAAGGAGCACCAGCACTCTAAGACCCCAAGGGGTAGAAAGCTGACTTACCTCCATATATTTGATCTACACATTGCAGAGTTATGTCATTTTCTCCTACAATCTTATTCTTAAATTGTGGCTCCTAGAAACACGAAAAAAAAAATTGTAGAAATGTCACACTACCGTACCACCTTCTGCCAAGTAAAGTCTTTCCATACATTGTTTTAATATCAGCATTACTTCTTATTCTTATAAGCTGTGTAAGGCAGGATACTGAAGAACAGTTATTAAAATACAGACAGATGCAAGTTTCACACACAATATAAAGTCTCAGCCATGCTTGAAATATAGATACAGTTTTTAATTTTCAAATAGCTTCAAAGCATACATTTCTACTGAGAGTCACTTTTCAAACTAGAATCACTACAGTAAACAGGAAATACAGTAACTTCATGTAATCCAAGCCCTTTTATGACAAGCTTCCTTGCTATGGGAACCTGGCAGGAAATACGAAGTCTCTTAAAAGAACAAGGATCCCAAGAACATTCCAACATTAAAGTCAGATTTATCACCGGTTAAAGCGAAGACACACACAGCACAATTACCTTATCTACTGTGTAACCAAACTGGGAAGTGATTTGGAGCTCCCTTCACTTCTACCATTCAACGACGTCAGTTAAATTCCATGGCATTTTAGTGATGCCATGATTAAACACTATTATGTTCAATACTATCACCAAACACCTGATGTACACTACATCAGCAGATTGTATTTTACTGTGAACAGAGTTAACCTTATTCGAGTTACTTCCAGGTCTGCAGTACTCTGAAGCAAGTAGCTAATACTGAACTTTTGTTAAGAGAAATATGTTTGACTTGGTATGTCATAAACCCACAGTTCAAAGCCAGTGATGGAACAGAAATTAGCATGGTCATTACCAACTTTCCACAGATCACTTGAGATTTACGTCAAAAGACTCTGCAGCTTTGTCTTAATTAATTCCAGAAGGTCCAGTAATCTGTACTTGGCTAGAGAAGCCTTAGTACAGTGTTTAAACTTTGTGAAATTTTACCCCAAGAAACTTCTTACTAAAATCATTGTGTGTCAAATCATATTATTCTCATTGTCCTTAACTGTGAAGATCACCTTGAACTTGGGAGCCACTAGATTCTCTTTTCACTTCTAACACCTAAATGGACTAAACTACTTCAATGCTTAAGCTTATCAAAAGCACTGTGGCATTACCATTCTCCTCTGACAGTTCAATTTGAGCACTTAAACCAAAGGAAAAAAGATTGAAATAATTTTTAAGATTTGAGAGTTTTTTGCTTTTTCAGTGTTTGCAAGCTCAACAGCACTAGGTTTTAAAATCTTTGCAGTAAACGCCAGACTTTAAATGAAATAATTCAGAGCTTTACTGAGCCACATAATTTTTCTGAGCATTTCTGCTGAGTACTAGCTTACTCAGTCTTGTACAGTCTGAAATGATTCTACATTGTAGATGTAGCCCAAAGTCAAATCAGGCAATGTTATCCATCATCAGAGACAGTCACACTTCCACAAACACTACCAAGACAGAGTATGAAATCAGCTTTAGACAAATTGTTGATCAGTTTTCAAAACAATGTGTTCTTTTAACTTAAGCTTCATCAACTCTATAAAGAGTTATAAACTACGTCTATTCTAAGTGTCTACATAAATGCTTGCATTGCCTTTGCTTAAAATAGTCATTAGAGCCTGAGGAAGGATCAAGCAGATGCAGACTGATTGAAGTCACTCTGCACCCATTAGGAAATTTTATATATTTATGTTCATTCTGCATCTTTATATAAGGGAAAGATATGACTATTTATGCAGAGCCTGTTTAGTCATAATTAGAAGACTTGTTTTCTTACATTATCATCTGAAGCAGAATCATCATCAAGGAAAGAAATCTTAAAGTTTGTGCACACGAGTTTCCCGTAACTGCCACGATTTGACCCATCTTCTTGCATATACTTGTACACTGTGCTGGCTTCACAAAGCAGCAGTTCCCCTGTAGAGAAGAAACACTGACTTGCAACATTTAACTGACATTTACAATTGAATTATTTCAATTGTTATCTCAAAAAAAGTAAGAGCAGTTTATATAGTCAATAAACAAGTAAAAAATTATTCCAATCTCCCATACTGTTAAACTTTAGGAACACTGAAATATTTGAATTATTTCAGGTTTATCAGTTATTTTTTCATAGTTTTGACTATTTTACAGGTGCCAAGGCTATTTTGGAAGTCTCAAACACAAGTTTGCATAACTAACAGTGAATTAAGTTCTCATGTTAGAATTCACAGGAACTGAACTTCAAATTTAAGAAAGTAAAGTTTTAATGGATGTGATTAGACAGACTCTTGGTCCTTCCTAAAACATGTAGGAAACTCAACAGAAAAATACTAATTTATTGTAAACTTTTACACGTATTTTGTTTTTCCTTATCTCAGATAATAAAGAAATAATTGTAAATTACAAAAGAAAATCTTAACAGTAAATGAAACACTGGAAGGCCCAAGTAACTCACAGTAGAGGCAAAGCCACTACAAGGTAAATTTCCTCTAGTTCCTGTCTTTAGTTCCAAACAAACAAAACCCACCCAACTTTAACTTCCAAGAAACAGGGCAAACTCAAGTATTGACAGTTTTCGACATGCAGCTTACCTGTGGACACTGTACTCTGTAAAAAATTTGTTTATTTAGAGTTTTCAACATCCCATGCAGGTAGAGATGTTAAAAACATTTCAACCTGCATGGGCTGTTAAACCAAACCCTGTATTTTACTACTTGTGACACTGATGTCACATGAGTGTTGGCTGCAGACATGGAAATATTTAAGTATTGTTCATTAATCACTAAGTTTTTTACCTAAGTCTAGTAATATACAACAGTTACCTGGTAATAAGTGGGGATTTACTTCCTTTTCTATGGGTTCCTTTATGTGTATTTCCTAAAGAGAGAAAGATTAATTATTACTTTGCAAAGATCATACCTTCAACACATGCTGTAAAGAACTATACCCTCCCACTTTAATTCCTCACATTCTGGCAAATGAAAATTAAGGAAAAAAGCCTCCTAAACAAAAGGAGTATACATCTGCAATTTGATCTTTCCAATTAATGTCAGAAGTCTATTTGCTAAGTAATTGTTTTGACATCCACAGTGTCAGTTACATGCATTTGTGAACACACAAAAAAATGCACTATTTGTGTAGCAGACAGAAATAAAACATTACCAATATTTAAGTTTTCTCAGCACACCTAAATGGATAAGCAAAAACTTAGTGTTACAGCACCATCTCCCAGCTCATTCATAAGCTTTTCCATGTATGACATGCTATTGTTTCTAATGTACCCTTCAGTTTTTCAAGTTTCATCCATGACTCCCTATTCTTGATTTTTTATATACATTATTTCAACCGAAGTACAAAAGTTACTTAAACGGCACTAACATGACTTTATGGAAAGGTATTTCAGGACCTTGAAGCAAAGAGGTAAAACCTGGTGACAGGATATCCTTCAGTTTGGACACAAATTTCACAAAGCAAACATATTAAATTCTCTGTGTCACTGATTCTAGCCTTTAGGCACGGATAGTTGGGTAAAAATCTCCAGCCAAAAGACTATTAAACTAGAGGACATGCTACACCCTTCCTGCCCAGCCTGTTCAGAACTTCCTCCTCCAAGCCCAAATCACTTTGCATGCATTGGAGTCTTTCTGGAAAACCATGAGTTAACTGGAATCACCCCCATCGGGGGCACAGCAGTAAGCAAGCTAATTTTAGTTTGTCACCAGCATACAGAGTCAGCTACTGCAATTCAAGGCAAGCAATCAAAAGAAGATATAAGCAATAATAATTTTGCTGGATTAAATACAGAGGAACAAAAGCCCCTGAGAGTATAAAAATAAACAGCCTCTGCCATTCATATAAACACTTGCTCTCCACACTCAGAAGACCTAGAACTAAGTTTGAAGGCTGCACAGCAAAGCTAAAACCACCAGGAAACCACGTCATGAGAACAATAGAGAAGTTCGATATAGGCCAATAAGAGAAAAAGGTTATAAAATGAAAGTGGTAGTGGTGTGAGGAAAGAAACCCATAACTACAGCTGACTGCTAATAAATAAAACAAACCCCAGTTTGCTGCCTTTATCTTCTAAGTGTGGATGCTGTCAAAGTAATATTTAATCAAAGTTCAGGCTTGTCAGTTAAAAAAGTTAGTGAAAATGTTACTATGACTTAAGCTGAATACTTCTGCATTCAGAGGAGAAATATATACACCTTTCCTTTCCCCAGTGTTGTCTCCTCACCACTGGTAGCTTTAAACTAAACTTTGGGTTTACAAGTGCCTTTGACAGCTCTGCCCTATACAATCACTCTTTGTGACCAGCTACATGCAACACTGCTCAGAAAACCGTATGCCAACAATCACTTCCATGGAACAGCAAAGCAGTTATACTAGCCAGGTGCTTTCCCAGCATCTGTGACTTTGGGAGATGCCTTAAAGAATGTAATAACCACTGATCCTGCACACACACTGTTAGTACTTATTGCCATGAGTACCAGTTTATGCTAGCGTTGGCAGAACTGAAGGAAAAAAAAACTGACCCCAAAGAAGTTCTTTGAGCTTACACCCATTTGTTAAAATGCAATGAAGCTTTTACAACAGGTTGCAACAGCAAATAATCTTGAACAAGTGGTTTGGGTTTTGGTTACAAGTTAAAATTGGTTATCTTCTCAATGAAGTTATAAATTTAATTAAATTGCATCACAGCAGAATAGAGACCACAAACACTGAGATCACCTTGTAAAATCCAGTTTCACTTTGATGAAAAAAGCCTACAGACACTGAAGTGCATATCATAGGCAGAATTCCTAGAACATTCAACAGATTCCAAGATCTAAGTCTCCAGAAGAGTTTTATTTGAAATTCAACATTTACATTCCCACAATAAATTCATAAATATATTAAAGGTGGATTCGGTACATATATGCTAGAGATAGCTAGACCTCAAGCCATGACCCCTGTTGAAGAATCCATGCTGCTGCACTCATTTTCCTAGGGAGGGCTATTAAAAACCATTATATTTTACTACTGTCACATTCTGTATTTGCTCTTTTCAGTGAGAAGGTAAAGATCCACAAGAAAAATTAACTCACCATGAGTCAGTTCAAGTAGTGTAGGAACACACATGTAAATTCAGCTGCCATCTCCACCCTATTTCAACTCCATTTTTATAAGGAATGTAAGTTTCTGGGCAACACAGATCTTATCACTAACTGAAGAGCCTGCTGACACTTCAATTCATGCTGCTCAACACCCTTTTAATCAGTCACACGTTCACAGTCACCCACTCACTCCTTTATCCCTGGGTTTGTCTGACAACACGGTGAGGTAATTTGGTTTGTAAAATCAGCTGGGAAGTATGTACTTGTCCTACATTTGGTTTTATTGTTAGTGCCTATTGTTAGCAGAACTGGCTCATCAACATGTCAGATGAGCACAGAAACAAAAGAAAGGGAAGCAGTAGAAGTAAGTCTGCCCCTTTCTGCAAGCTACTGAATATATTTGGACCTCAGAAATCGCCATCCTCTGACCATTTGTTGAAGGTAAGCATGCAAGTACTTTCCATGTGACCACTGAAAGCCTGCAAACCTCTAGACAGACAGTTTTTCATCTGTAGCTCCCCTCTTATGAATGCCCCAAGCAGCATTTAGTCACTTTTTACTTAAAATACAACATGGGAAGCCCTACTACCAGCCACAGTTAAAAGCAGTCACCTATGGGACACCATGCAAATGAGGAAAATTAACTTTGTTTCTGTAATTTCGGAGCCAAAGACCTCAACTCTACTGAAGGTTTTAGAAACTTCTTTCTAAGAGATGCTTCTCACCTCTGCACTTGCCTTGGTGCTACATTCCTTCTTCCAGGCTCTCAAACCATGGTAGGAAATATGGCAATGTTCTTTAATTATAAATTTTAACAGTAAAGAGTACCAAATCATGCCAAAACTTCAAGCTGACATGTCACACCACATTAATTCATAATACATCTTCCTTCTTGCTAACAGAAAACCAAAAACTGCTTTTCTTAAGTAAAGTTCTCTTCTTGTTTTTTACCCAAATATAAGGAACAACTGCACAGTTTGCAACACCCACAGACTATAGTCAGTTCTCATTAAAAAAAAAATTTATTTAAGGGGTTAAAATATTTTAAAGTTTGTCTGGGGACACAAGTCTTCCCCAAGTGCTGAAGGCATGAGTGAGGCAACAAAGTTTAGGGCAACAAGGTCGAGTAGGAGCTATGTTACATTAACAGGGTTTTAAGGATTGGAGCAGGAAAGCAATCCCAAATGACTTCTGCTTTTTGTCCTACAGTGTCACCACAACTGAAAGCAATTCCTCTCACTCCACAGGGAGGTAAAACAACTGTGTACTGGAAATACATAAAGAGAGAAAAACATTCCCTGCATGCCAGAATCCAGATCTTGATAGAGAATATGTTTAGGGGTTTTTCATCANTATATATATACACACACACTGATACTGGATGTTCCTCAACAACCCCAGCAGAGGCACCACGCATACACATCTGCTGCTGCTAACTGTAAACTCTGAACCCACCTTACCCCACAGTAATGCTTCCACTGATCCATAGCTGGACATTTGTGCTACAGCTGATTCTGACAATGAAAAACAAGACTTTCACTAAATGCGCTGAGAAAAAAACATGTTAGAAATATTGAAATAATGAAGGAACAAGTTATCATTTCCAGAGTATCAAGGGTTACTGTCTGAAATAGCTGACAGCTTTCTAAGCTGACAGCAAATAGTGCCACAAGAACACTGAATACGTTGATGTTTTTACACAGTTTTCCACAATAAGTTCTGGGCAGGGAAGCACTACATCCTGGTGAGGTTTGCTATGAGCATCTGTTTTTTTCATATTTACTTCACTAAAAGAGGGGTGAAATAAAAATAAATGCGTACTTAATAAAGTTATCAGTTGTGAAAGTCAAACTGTGTACCAAAATACTTACATATTAGCTGTGGTGCTCCAATAAGTGAATACAGTGAGTAAAATAAACTTTTGTGGAACAGTTCCACTGGAATTCCATGCAAAAGATGAAACACCCATGCAAATGCTGGGTATCTACTTTGCATTCAGAAACAAACCACATTACATACCTGGTACTTTCCAAAGGACTCGTTGTTGGTCAAACAAGCCTAATCCCATGCTGTATGCCATACAACCCAGAGCATATACTTACTACACTTTAATAACATTGCTGAGAATAATCTCTAACTGCTTGTTTTCCTTCCTTTCACAGCCCCATTATCCAGAGGTCTATTAGATCATAGCACGTGTTTTCCCCGTCCGTTTCATCTCTTATCCTTTCCTCTTTCCTTACATTGTCCTGTCCATCTCCTCTGACATCAATGCCTGGTTTCCCCCATGCCAGCCCAGCTGTCCACTTCAACTCCTATTCCTTACTCCATCCTTCAACTGCACCACTCCAATTTTGAAGGAGGGACGTACTTTAAGACTGATCACCACAGAACACAGTATATCATACCAAGATTTACAAGCAAGAGGTATTCACAGTGGTTATGAGCTAACAACAGAGCAGGATCTGAGAAATGAAGCACACAAGGTATGAAAGTTACCCTCAGCAGTCTGTGGTGTACGCCAGATTTCAGAGACAAACAGCATGAAGCAGAACAACCTCTTTCATAGTTTAAAGGCTAACACAGGAAAAAACATCATATAAGAATGAATGTGAAGGATTTAGCTTTAAAGAATGCATGCAAAAACACCAACTTTAAGCTTGAAATCAAATTTTAAATCTAATTTTTTAATGCAAATTAAGATTTTTAGGAAAATGCGATCTAGCTTGTTTGACCTGTAAATAACTTCAGTTTTGAAAGTCTGAAAACGTTAGAAATCATTAAGTAATTCACTGGTTCTTGTTTTGCTGTAGACACATATTCTAAGTCTGTGATCTAAAATGTCAAAACATTGACTTTATACTCTAGTATTCACCCCACTTCCTGCAGGGTAGCCAAGCCTGTCCTGAGGGGAAGTATGTCATTAATATCAACATCCTACGGTCTCACTCTCAACAGACCACTGATTGATTTGCAGTTCCATACAGCAGAGCCTAACTAGGTTATATTTAGTCAGATGTTAAAAACACTGCTTTTCCAGACGTTCTGGGGTTTCACAGCAGAAATTACTTCTGTTCCTTTAATAAACAGCATTTTCTTTTCATTCCCTGCTTCCATCTGGTCATATATTGACACAAAAAGAATTCCTGCTTCTTTTCATATTCAAATCAGCGCACACTTAGTCAGCTTAAAGCTGACTTCATCTTATTTTTCAGAATATTACCTACTGTGTCCCTCAGGTATCTGAAGATGGACTGAATAAGGTGGGGCTAAACCAAAACTCAGCTCTGCCTGTTAATTTCCCTATTGCAGGGCTCCCCTAACCTGGAAGCAGCAGTTTAAGGCCTTAAAACAGCTTCCCAAGCAAACCAGGACAAGACCACAGAAGCTAGAAGCTGCAAGCAAGGGAGGGCTACAGCTAACACTATTCTATTGCTCTGTACTGCATAGTGGTTCATTGGAAACCTTGCCTCAGGCTGGAAGTGCAAAAAGATTCAAGGCAAGGCTCTGCAAATTCATGGATAAGTCCACCATCAACTCCAATCCTACACAGCTGAAATCTCAAGCTCATCAAGTAGCTGATCTGCTGTTTCCCACCTTCTGACACAGCCTGCCAGAGGAAGCATCACACCTGCTGCCAGTACTTCTTTCCCAAGCACCTCGAAGTTTAAAATGCCTTGATGAAAGCTCCCAGTTGACTAAACTATGTTCCACATAAGAGGAATTAGAATTTCCACTGTTTTATCAGTCTAGTTCCTTTTAAAACTCAACTACATGAAAGTTAACTTGTACAGGAAACCTGTGTTCAGGAAGTTGTTTTTTTGGGTGCACGCAGCTCTGTGAGAGATGCTCACTTCTGCTTACTTTAGGATATTTAATCAACGTGCTTTTTCTAGACACCAAAACAGCCTCACAGGTTTCATCATATACCTAAAATTTTATTTTTAATTCTCATAAAAGCCACAAAAATCTTCAGTTTCCTGTGTAACCATTAAGGCATAGGCTGCCAATAGCAGAGCCAAACTTGCTGTACTTGCTAATCAGATCAGTTTCACGGTGTCTTTGAAGGTGCAAAAGGGACATCCATTGTATGACAGAAGTCTGTAACAGGAAGGTCCTGTGCATGAAATTCTTAAGATTTAAGTGAAATATGGAGAGGCTTAAAAGCAGCAAGAACATGTAAAGAGTTAATGACTGCAATGTCTACTGAATCAGGATATTTCATAAAGAGCCTCATCTTCCAGTGCTAAATACCATTGTTGCTCTTCCTGCAGCCATCAGAATCATATTTGAAGCATTACATCACTACACTTAAAATCAAATTAAAGGACTCTTTTATTATTTGGTATCTTGCTGCAGTATGTATATATTTACTTGTGCTCTTTTCAACCAGCCATTTCTTCTAGCAAGCTTTAGTCATACACCACACTCATTTAAATGGTGAAATGTCTTCCAGTAAGTTCAACAAGTGAAGTTGTTTCTTTCACAAAATCCAGTTCTTTGTATATTTGTACAAGGTACTTTCCAAAGGTGAAAAAGTGACCTCAGGGATATATTTGCTGACTCCAGAAATATTTGTACCTATCATTTACATCTGTTTTTACTTGGAAATACAAGAAAGAGATAAAACTTTTAAAGTAAACTGATGAAACTATAAGCCACCAGAACTAAAAAACATATAAAACCAGATTTGCTATCACCAACTAAGGACATAAGTATTAAATACCACAGCTGATTTTGGCCCTAACAACTCTGATTGTTCTTTCAGATCTAGTGTAAAATAAAAACAGCAGATTCACTAAGGTCCTATCAGTGACAGACTCTACACTAACTAACACGATTGACAAATATCTCCGTCTTAAAAAGCTTTCAACAGAATTAACAATTAAGAAGAATCAGTTTGACACAGATTACAAAAAACTAAGAGGGAAAAAAGCCCCAACACTTATGGCCCATATTCATCAAATGTTTCTCCTAGAAAACAGCTGTTTACCAGGAATAAGAATGATGGAATACTGAATAACAATACTGACCTAATCCCATGTGCTAACAAGATGACCTCAGTAAACTGAGCCTAAGGTCACTTTGATCAAACCGCGAGCATAAATTTCGATAAATAAGTGAAAGGACAACAGGCAGAACAATACCAAAGATACACACAGAAATATACACACTGCCAAGAACTCAACATCGAGCTGTTAAGGAAGGATATCCAGGGCTCTCCAGCGGCGGAACTGATAGCAAGGAGCTCCCCGAGCAGAACGTGAAGCGATGCTGTTCAGGGACAATAAGAACAACAGGTTCGGAAAGTCCCACCTTACGGGGCGAACAGCCGCAGCCCGACAGCTGGCCACGGCGTACAGAAACAACTTCGCTGACCAGCCAGCTCTGTTCTTTAAGCCCTTTTCCACGCCGCTCACCGCCGGGGCAGCCCAGGCAGCTGAGCCCCGCAGTAGCCCCGGCCCCGGCCCCGCTCGCCCGTCCCGCTCCGCGCTGCCCAAGCCCGCCCGGCCCCGCACCTCCGGGCTGATGTACGACACGAAGGACGGCTTGGCCGCCCTGGCCCCGCCGCCCAACATGGCCCCGGCCCGCGGCGGCGGCGGCAGCTCCCAGCGCTCGTCCCGGCTGGAGAGGCGGCGGAAGGAGAGATCCCGCGGCAGCACGGCGACGCCGAGCCGCATCACGGAGCCGGCACCGCCCATGCCCGCCCCCGGGCCCAGCCCCGGCCCCGCGCGGCGCCGGCCATTTCTGCGGCACCGCCTCCCGCCCCGCGCCCTCACGGGGCACGGCCCGTGTCCCTCAGCGGCCCGGGCGGGTCTGCGCCGCCCCGAGTGCCCGGGAATGCCCGCACGGCTCTGCCCTAGGCCTGCGGTGCGCGGCTGGAGACAGCAAGGATTCCCCTGTTGGATTTTGTAATTTCGGGGTGACCGCGGAGCTTTGTGCAGGGGCCTCCCGCTCCTGGCCTGTTCCGTGATCCAGCCGCCGCTTCCATACAGTCATAGAATCGCAGCATGGTTTGGGCTGTAAAGGACCTTAAAGCTCATTTGATTCCAGCCCCCTGCCCCTGATCCAGGTTGCTCCGAGCCCCGTCCAGCCTGGCCTTGAGCACTCCCAGAGATGGGGCATCCACAGCTTCTCTGGGCAGCCTGTGCCACTGCCTCACCCCCCTCACAGGGAACAATTTCTTCCTAATATCGTATCTAACTTCGTTTAACTCATCTATTGCACTGTTTCTTACTCAGCTGCCAAACGCCTGTGTTGTACCTGTGCACACTTGGAAGACAACTCAGCATTAAGGAAAATCTAAACGAGGCATTGAGATGCAGAGTGTTACTTATGGCAGGAGAAGTGCAAGAAAAATTACATAAACCGTGCTTTCCATTAAATAATCCTCTAAACTCTCTAAAATGTGACTGCTGATAGACCCCAAGAAGTCCTCTGCTCAACGCCTATTTAATGTGTTACAGCTACAGCCTCCCTGGAATGTAGTCTTTGGACACTGTATAATCAGAGCTGTAAATATACACCAGGTTTAACTGGTATGTAGGTTACTTTTAAAAGCCTCTTTTTTATATGGATACAGAACAATGCAAATATTGTCAATGGCCTGTGGCAATGCAGCAAGACTGCCCAGCAATTCAATGGCAAATGGTAACCCAGGCGACAATTTGTGCACAGAGTCGACTTTATGGAAATATTTTTACAAAAATAAAACATACTTTACAAACTTCAGTAGACCATAGGACATGAATATCAACAGCTCCTTCAAATATTAGTGGTAAGTACTTTTCATATCATTCCCCCTTCTTTTTGTTTTAATACTTCACTTTATTCACCTTGCTCCAAACCCAGACCTAGGAAAACTACAAGAGGAAAAAAAATGATTACATGGAGTTATAAGACAGCATTTATAAAAGTTAAATGGAGTGACTGTTTCAATTCAGAAATAAAGCAATTTCTTTGTTTCCAGAGTGAAGGAATGAGAAGTCTTTTGGATTTAATCACCTTCCTTCTGGAAAAAAAAAAACCCAAAAATCTCCAACATTAGCTTTCATTAGTAGCTTTACAGCAAAGACTATTCTGGTATGGGATCCCACGCTGAAAAGCTCTCATGTTTCACTCCACAGCTGCTTCCACATCATTCCTTACATCGCATCTGATCTCAGCTGCATAGGTCAAAAGTACACCCCATGGGATTAAACTGGTGCAAATCCAGGGTGCAGGGAAACGTGGGACACCACCTCCGTGCTCTCTAGCGTATTAAAATACTTAAAGAAAGAGAATAGCATATAAAAAAATCTTCTAAAGTACCTGAATTTAGAGTAGGAATAACGTGAATATCTCAGCACACCATGAGGTTTACAGCACACTAAGGCAAAAATCATCAACTTACTGACATATCATTTTTCAAAGAGGAAGGGATGTTTTGACACCAGGCCAGAGTCTTAACTCTGGTGGGAAGTGCAAAAGGAGCCTTAATTCCCACACAACACATGGGAATTCATTCTTCATCTTGTCATCAAAAAAAAACTATGAAAAAAGATCTGAATGTAACTGCTATTCTCCATCAGCAAAATATCCACATGGTGGTGAACGGGGAGTGCTTCTTCCTGGGGTTTGCTCTCCAGGATGCAAAATGTGTGGGACTGAACACATTGCAGAAGGGATTTGAAGCATTTTAGCTAGAATTTGAGTGCCAGATTTGGATCCCCCCTTAGTCAGTGTGTTCATCTTTTCTGGAATGCAAGAAATAAAGCTATCACAAGCAAGTTAACTTACTTCAGAGAAGAACATTAGCATCTGAAAGGGCCAGCTGCAACCCTGACTCTGTGCCCAGCAGATTACCAAGCACTGAGGGTTTCCATGTTCTTCCCTTTCCCCGGGAAGAACTATGTGTTCTCACTTTTTCTTCTAAAATCTGGAGCGTCTGAGTACCTGCAGAACTCAGCTGCTGCCCAGCCACCTCATCTCTGTAGACTGCTTCTGCAAACAGTGGAGAGAAATAGGTTCCTTCTGAAGGCAATGGGGGCAGCAAATAAATTCCTTGTTCAGAAACAGCCTCAAAAGACCGTCCAGTGCTCAGAGCACCTCAGGAAGTTAGCTTGGCTGGGCTGAAGTTGGCCTTTCAGAGTGCCCTCCTTCCCCCTCTTCTTTACACTCCCCCCATCATCATCTACTGCCTCTCACTTATGTATTTAAGTGTATTTATTCCTTATTCCCTCTCTTCAGCATTGTCACTCTGTAGTGTTGTTCCAAGTTGGTCCATACCACTGAGGAAATAAGACAGTTCAGTGATGTTCAATCATTTGGGATTGCTCTCTTCACTAATAAAGACTTCTAAAATAAAATTTCTACAACAAACTGATCCTGGAATGGTGCATTAATAGGATCTGTCTTCACATGTTTCTTCTAAACAGGAAGTGTTGTTCCATGCTGCCAATGACTTTCAATATATTTTAAAAAAAGTTAGTTAAAGCATTAAAAAAAAAGAGCATATCAAATCATGTAATGTTAATTTTGTTCTGTTTTATATGTATATCAATGACAATCATGCAAATGTAAAGAGAAGAGTAAGATTTTTTAAACACCAAGTTCTAGATTGTCTCTAGAGTGCAGAGTATATGGCATTTCATATTGCTATTGCATCCTGATACTTTTCTCTTTCTAGAAGTATAATCACACTATTTAATGCTGTCTGCAGGAGGGAAACTCACAGACCAGCTCTTCTCTTCCTATAAACAGAGATTACTTTGTTTAAAAAATTCACATGCTATTAATTTAAATAATTATTTGGGCTGAATTCTCAGCTGTGCCCAGACTCAAAGGCACAACAGCTGATGGAAGGGAGACACAAAGCAGTTGTTTGCAGCTTCTCTATCAGTTTTCTTTCAGTGGTCCTCTTAACTGCAAGTTGTATCTCATATTCTCCTTTGTGGAAATGTCCTCCTTGTCAGCATTTCCTTGGCTATGGGAAGTAAGTATCCTGGATAAGGCATTATCCCAGGCAGTATCTGGAGCACAGTTGGTGAAGATCACTGAACACAGCTCTTTGTATCACATTTCAGCTTTTCTGAGCCTGGGCCTTTGTAAATCTCGATGCATTGGGGAGTGCAAAGGGTGCTTGGATACTTAGGAGGTGCAGGCCACTGTTTGTTGTGGGTGCTTTAGTATAGGTTGGACAGATGTAATGAATTTTAAAAGCCATTCATGAGTGTTGAGCAAACTTGCATGACTATTTTCTACTCCCCATTTCCTCTTTTTGAAGAAAATAGAAGGAGTCTTTGCTGTACTGCAGACCTGCAAAGTCACAGGTGTGCATAACTCCCATTCCAGAGTGGTAAATCAGAGGCAGGAATCTGCAGCTGTGCTTCCCTTCGAACTTCGAAGTGTCCCAGGTCTGGACACTACTTTAATACATGCAGCTCAAATGGTGGCACAGGTAAAGAGTTTGAAGTAGCGTCTCAAAAGAGGATCTCAAACAATTATCATTTGTCAAGGTTCCACGATTTTTCTATTCAGAAAATCTACCTGGGTGTACAATTTGATTTTTCTTATTTTCACTTTTGTCTGGGCCTTACCATAAGAGCTGCACTTAGGTATGCAAACCTGGGTATTTCTGTTGTACCTGTACACCATCACAGATGCTAGTGTGTAGCTCAGAAGGGAGGAGCTGTCCCAAAAGTGTTGGATTTACCCTGAGTATATGGAGATCTGCCATGCATGCTGGGTCTGATCCTCCCTGTTTATACTGTTCAATTAAGTAACTCAGTTTAGGACTTTAGTGTTTCAAACATTTTAAGAGAACACATTAAAGTGGCTGAAATCAGTATCCAAGAAATATAGAAAACTTAAGATGAAGCTGGAAGTCTAGCATGGAAAAAATCAGAAATGAGGAATATACTGAGATGTCCTCTGCAAAAAAGTCACCAAATCAGTCTATAGACAGCCAGCAGCTACCTCTGCTTTACACAGGCTAAGAGAATTTTCTGTGAAAAGTAATGAATGTTAGCTTTCAGCAAATTAAGACAATTCTAAAAAAAGAAAACATCAACAACAAAAACCAGAAAGGGGCTCTGCTCCGAGATACTACTTCTAATACTGTATTCACACTGACATAATTTTCCCGTACTTTCAGTGTCCTTCAGGAATTGGTTTCCAAACTTGATGCAGATTGCAGTCTGTCACCTTAGAGGTGAGCTCATTTTTGGAAGTATATGGTCAGAGATTGTGTAATGCTGTCTTATATAAACTTCTTATGTTTAATCTTTGTTGCAGTGGCCTTTCTTGACTGATTGTATTGTGTTTCAATTTTTAAGCAGTTTTCTACTCCTCATTGTGGGAACATAATCTCTCTGGGTAAAAGGAAAGCAGATCCACTCTAGTTTTCCTCAGCTGAAATATCTGGCTCTGATTCCTGTTCCATCCCATGTCTCAGTCCTGAGACACTATGTGCCCAGTTCCTCCCTGAAGGTGGTTGAAGAGATGCAATTTTTTTCTTAAGTAAAGCCATCTGGGATGTCCCACATGCCACACATCATGACTCAGATGGCAAACAGCAGTTCCTTCAGGGGTAGCAATATACACTAGTGGCATTTTGTTCCCATCCCTTAATTACTAAATGTTTTTGTTCTACCAGGGCCTTCCAGAGCTAACCTTTCTAACTCTTCTTACCAGCAAGGTTCATCTGCCATTTGGGACAAACAGTTCCAAAACATGCACACAGAAGAGTGCAAGACCAAATTAACAACTTCGCCATGAAGAGCGGGACAGAGGCATTAACTGCTGAGAACACACCCTGGACCAGAGTGTTTACTTTAGTTATAGAGATGCAGCTGGGAATTACATGTATTAAACTTGAGGATGGAAAAAAATATTGCTGTGAGAGTTGTGAAAACTCAGGGAACAAAGCACCTCACATCAAATAGCAAAATCACCTTCTTTTAATAGCTACAAGTGGGAGAAGAGGAAGTGAGTAACTTTTTAATAACTCTACTCACCCAGGAAAGCATGGGTGTCACAAACAATAATACAAGGGCTAGGGAAGTTCCCCACCTTTTTTTAGCTCTTTTGAAGCAAACACAATTACTTGTTTATGGGCACACACAGACTTCTTTGTCATATGGTGAACTTCTTTATTTTGTTCTTCAAAATGCTGTGAACAGAAATTACGTCAGCCTTAACGGTACACAAAGGGTGAGCCAAACCCCGTCTGTAAAGGGAGAAGGCCTACACCATACCTGGATGTGAAGCAAAGTTAAGTCAGGGCTCTCCTCTCACCCTTGTTTCTTCTAAACCTGCAGTCCATAGGGATCATGGGTCCTAAGGGATCACGGGGTCATAGATAACAAGACAGATAAATTTAAGTGTGGCCCTCCTGATATCAAAGGATGTGAATTGACCCTTCTGCCTTGGAATGAACCCACAAAAGAAAAAAAAGCAACATTCAGCTCCCAATTTGATGGCAGTCCCTAAACTGGGTGGTGGAAAAATCTGCCAAGGTGTCCTTGGGCAGCCCTGATTCTTTCTTCCCAAATCACTTCTCCGACTGCAATGTGGATGAAAAATCCTTGAGAATGATGTCCAGCTGTCTGTCACTAGCTAAGAATCTGGTCCATCTAGTTAAATAGTTGCTCCTGTGCAGGACTCTTCCTGCTGGGTATGAGGAGAAGCTAAAGCAAACCTAGTGAGAACCTTCCAGTGTCCAAATTACAGGGTACAGGACAGGTCAGTTCCAGCACATGCATGGGGAGGAATACTTGTTATGAGGTTTACACAGCAATCTCTTCTCTTGGGAAAGGACTTGAAAGTTTTTGCTGGCTGTGTCCTGGCTCTTCTGTTCTTTCTTCTAGCAGTTAAAATTGTATCTAGTGCATGACTGCAATGAAAAAATGTGCTTGTTTTAACTTTGCCCACCAGGCCATCCATTTACTCTTGGCTTTGATTTCCTAATGCAAAATGCATGTGTGTGTCAGTAATCATGGATGTCAGGGAATGAAAGAAGCCACCCAGCTCGTGCTGTCATCCCCACCTCCCATACAACTGTTCCAACTAAAAAATCCAGCCCAGATAATCTGAGAAACAGGCACAAATTTACCGCTTTCAGGAAGGCTACATGTTCTTTAGCAGGAACTCCTGGCAAAACACAAATGTGAGTCTAGAGGCTTCCCTTTACTTCAAAAAGGCCGTTGTCTAAGCAAGGAACACTTTTATTTGGCTAACACAAACAAGTCTTTGAAGCAGCAAACTTCATAGAAGCAGCAAATCTTGTAAAAGAACTCTCATAAATCCGTGTATTCTTCCCTTTTAGCAAACTCTTCTGATTTACTAGAATATTTTTCTCTGCAATTGCTGTGGTTTTCATCTTCAGACTCTTGGCAAGTTTCTTGACAAAACTTCCTAGAATTAATATGCATTCATGCTAGAATTAAGATATTCATGCTGATATCCATATGGCAATCTGGCATGCCTGAATGTCAGATGGGTATTTGGAAACATTTTTCTTGAAGATTCCAGAAGTTACCTGCACTTCCAGAACTCCAGGTTTTTCTAAGGAAATAAGTTATTTTAAATCTATTTTTTCTGAAATTTGTAGGGGCACTTTTCCTCAGAGAGAATATATAAACCAGCAGAGGACTGGCGGAATTTTATTGCATGGATTTTGTCCCAAACCGTTGGGTTTTAGACCTGTGTTCTCTGAATTCATCACTGCTTCTTGGGAAACACTTGAGCCCTGGCTACTCCTGTAACAGAAGCTCTGAACTGGTCCCATGGCTTGTAAATTGGCTCATCTTACGCCTTTGGAGATGCTGGAGAACTTGCTGGGGACGTTAGTTAAAGCATCCAGAATCCTGATTTATGATTTACCACTATCATATAAGGAATGCTTATCCCAAATCTATTGCCCTGAAATCACCCCTGGCAGCAGCTGCAAGAAATGTCTTAAGAAATGGATACAAGAAAGCAAAACCACACACTACCCCCTCACACAAGATTTTTATCTGAAATGCCTCTCTCCTCCTGTTCTCAATGATTTGCCAGACACAGTCTTTTGACACACATTTTATCAACTCTTCCTTTATAACCCCTTTCTCAGATTGCCTTCCTCAGTGGGAATCCTTACCTTGCAGAATTTCTTCTTTGCAGCCCTCAGTGACTCAAAATTGAATCTCTTCTTCCTTCTGCTATGCCTACTCTGACTTGTGTGATTTCTTTACACTCCTAAAGTATTTACTTCTAATTTATTCGCGAGATAGTCCTGGCTGTGTTTCTAACCACTGCTTCTAATTCATTGGCAGATTTTATTTCGGGTTTTGCTCCATGATGACTTTGGTGCATAGTTTAAGAATTATTTTTAAATTCTTTTAAAATGCATTCTTTGGCAATAGAGAGGAACGCTGTAATAGCTAAAACATCAGATTTTCCTTCGTGCTTGTCACAGAACGGTGAGAATGAACTCTGCCTTTCCAGTGGGAGCTGCTGCTGAGGACACAGCGCTCTCTGCTGCTAGGAGCACACAGGGACACTCAAATACAGCCCTGTGGATTTGCTGCATAAAACTGCAACTTCTTTTAGGGCTGTGGAGCACTCATTTAGGTTTCCAAGTGTCTGGAAGTGTCCTCACACACCCTTTAATACTCTCCATTCACGTGCAAGGGAGCAAGGCATGGACTCCAGATGTAGTTCTGTGTGTGAAGCACGAGAGATGCATGAAAAGTCAGTAAAAACTTCAGCTTTTCCTTCACCTTTTCCCACAGCTCACTTGCTGTACATGGCACGTGACATATTTTAACATCTCAGTTCCACTGGCCTGAACCATTTTGGTCTTAAACTCCTCAGTCACCTGGAGCTTTTCTCCTTCTTTGTTTTTGTGGAGTGCTGCAGTTCGTGCATGAGTGACCAATCATGCACTGGTCTTCTCTCTGCTGAAATTGAGCCTTTCTCTTTGATTTCCTACACTATTTTTGGAGTTGACTGTTGTTGAGTATTGATGTGATCTTTTTTTCTTTTTCTTTTACCTTTGATTTTTAGCTCTCTAATGGCCTTCCCAATCTTATTCCTTAAGTTGGACTCATTTATTTAGTTCTGTTCTTTCTGTTACCATTTTTCTTGTTTGGTTTTTTGGGGGGTTTTTCCCCCCCTTTTCTAATGGAATGAAATTTACCAAGTTCAAATGCTGGATTCTGCACCTGGGATGGGTTACCAAGAGTACTGAGCATGGCCCAGTCAGCCCATGGAGGGGATGGTCTTGCAGGGCTCAGCCTTGGGGTAACCTCAATGTGGGCCCTGCTGGGACCTGCAGGTGGAGAAGGATGAGAAGGTCCTTGAAGGTGTCCTGAGGAAGAAAACAAAGCTGGTGGGAGGGCTGGAAGGAACTTCCTGTGAGGAGCAGCTGAGGAATTTGGGTTGGTCCAGTTCAGAGAAAGGGAGGTTGAAGGGTAACCCCACTGCTCTTTGCATCTTCCTGAAGAGGGGAAGGGCACTGGGAGGTGCTGAGCTCTCCTGCCTGTAATCCAGGGACAGGACATGAGGGAATGGTTCACAGCTGCACCAGGAGAGCTTTCACTGGCCATTAGGAGGCATTTCTATAAAGAGAGGGTGCTCAAGCACTGAACAGTTTCCTAGAGAAGTGGTCGATGCCCCAGTCTGTCAGTGTTCAAAGGCATTTGGACAGTGCCCTTAACAACGTGCTGGAACCTGGCCAGCCCTGAAGTGGGCAGGCAAGTGCCTGGACAATGACTGTAGGTCCCTCCCAACCAGAAGAGTCTGTTCTATTGTATTTTATTCCCTTTCCACTTACAAATAAAATAAATTATTGAAGTTATTGGTAGAAACTGGGATGGCATTTAATTATCACACTTCTCTTGTGACAAGCACAGTCTGCTGCTGATACCACAATAATGATCCCACTTTCCTGAAGGTGCAGTTTCACATAACTGTACTGGCAATATCCGGGATCACTCTGGCTCCAGGTCTTAAAGGTAACATGCTTTTCTTTGACGTGTGAAAATATAAAGTGGCAACCTAAGCAGTGACATTCTTGACATCCTAAGCCATGCTGAGGTATCTGTGTGGGACTGGCAGCCTTGGGCCTGCACCTCGGAGAAACTCATCCCTGTTTGGAGCAGCTCATACCCCAGGAGTATATAAAACATGACAGTAAACTCCTGTATTCAGGAATCTTCATCTCTCCCATATTGTTAATTAACTTGTATAACTAGAAAATTCCTGGCAAACTCAAATGTGTGCCAGAAGTGAAGTCTCTGATAAGGCTGTCTTACATAGTCTGATCATATATGCATGCTATTGATACAAACACAATGCAGCATGCAGAAAAGGAAAGAGGTTATATTAGGAGCAAGGTTTGTGATCCTTATGTGGAAACAAGAGGCTTTTTGTCTCACTTTTAATGTTAAAGTAACCTTTTTACTGTAGAAAAACCCATTTATTTTAGAGAAAAATAATTTGCTGGCCTTTTTGGCTAGAAGACTCCTAGGCTTACAGCTATCATTTAAAAAAAATTGAAGGAAAACAGATGTTTTTGTTGAATGTATCACTGTACTTTATAAAACTGAAATATAAATGGCAGAAACCATTGCTTACTCTGTCTACTCCCCGCCATTATTAATGCTATGCTATTCGAATCTCTTTGGTTAGTCCAAATGAGTCTTAATTGCTTAATAAAGAAATAATTTTGGCATTAACGGACTAATGATCAGCAGATATTCAACGAGCAATAAGAATGTTAAAAATGCATAGAAATTGTTGCAGGAGTATTTGAAGTTGATTCCAACTGTTGGAAGTTTTCTAGGCAGAACAATTTTAAGTACTAAAAGGTCTAAAAATAGAAGCTGCAAATGAACCCATCATATTCAATAGTTCAGTAAGTTTAACTGTTCATCTAGAATTTCATAAAGGGGCAAGAAGTCAATGGACTATGTCTAGCAGACTTTAATTTCTAGCAGTGCCTTTATGCACAGATCCATGTGAAACCACACTGCTCATAGACAGGACACACTTACGAATTAGAAGAAAGGTCAAAGTTGGAAAAAGCTTTGAAACAGAACAGCTCGCATGTTCACAAACTGTTCCTCTAAGGTGAACATGGGGGGGAATATCCTTTCTGTGTACATTTCCCTTTTGTGAAAGAGGACTACAGTGTTCGTGATTGTGGGATTTAACACACAGCACTGCTGAACACAAAATGTAAACAGTGCTTATTAGTAAACTGCTAGCACTACCAAAATATAGGGTATTAAAATGCTTATTTAGTCAGTTTTGCCTTCCTAAGTGCATAGTGTAGTATTTAAGTCAAAGCTAGCTCTGTACTTTTGAAAACCTTGTTTTTACATTCTTAGATTTGTTAACAAGAGTCAGAAGTTATCCATTAAAATGGGCAGGAACACCAGAAACAAACTGCAAATTCACTTTACATCACACAGCACAAAAATGGTCACAGCTTCATATTTAATGTGGAATCACTTTAAGTATACAATATTTCAAAAGATCCAGAAACTGGTTAGGAGCTAAAAGCCAGTAGAACAAAAATACAGAAAATCTAAAATACATCTTTGACCTTTTTAATCCTATATTTTAGGGTCATATTCCTGAATAGACAAGTTTGCCTTATGAGGAAAGAAACTTTGGTATGGAGTTGAACTAGCCACATGAATAGCACCTGTAGCTTTCAAAATAAATAGTAATGGCTAACTAGACACGATGGCAGCAAGATATCCCCTAGAACAAGCAGATGCTTGGAGCTATGCATGAAGGCTGGACAACAAAATGAGTGTGATTTTTTAAAGTAACTTCAAAGCATTTCTGCTTTATGTATTTCTAATTATTTAGAAAGCTTTCCTACAATAAGAAAGCTCTACTTTTATATGCTAACCCCTTATAATCACTCCCTTGAAAATTGCACTCTGATGCTCGCAGAACACTATTATTAAGTGTTTTTCTTCTTAATTCTTTAGATTCCCTCTATTTTTCTAAAATATTGTATTTTTATTCCATAGGCCTATGCTGGTTAGCAGTAGATGCTGGGAACAGAAACATCCCCCCGCTCCAATAGTTGTTTATTAAAAAGGTCAAGGATAAATTCGACCTTGAAATGGAACAGAAGTTGGGCTTTTCTTAATAAAAGGTATCAGAAATAACAAATTATCTTTGTCACATGTGATACTCTCCTACAGCCATCGATAAAGTAGCTACCGGAATGTTAGTCTACGTTAATCTGTGTTTTATGGGTTTGCAACAAAGCATAACACATGTTTAACAGAGTAAGTGAAACTTCAGTTTCCAGTGTGTAATGAATTTTAGTAGTTTAATAAATTTTAACTTCTATTTGTGTATTCCACTGTAGTGCTGTGACAACAAATCACACCTGTGTACCAGAGCATACATCAACAGTATGATGTAACTTTACTTACACCACTGCTATATTTAGATTTTTGAAAGAGACATAAGCATACACTATGGCCACAGCAAATAATTTTCTGGGTTTTTTTCTTTGATAACCTTCACTTTTTAAGTAATACTTCACTTTTAAAATTTGAATTATTGAAAAAATCACAGAAAGTTTATACAGGAACAGATATAAGGAATAACCTCACAGGCACTGATATGACAAACATTTATATTAAGGGCTGAGAGGCATTAATACCATATTGACAAAGCTGACTGAAAAGAATGACTAACTTTGTCTAAATGGAAAATGCCCACCTTTGCTTGTTGAGAAAAGAAATTCAGAAAGTTATTTTTTGGCCTTGCTATGTCACGAAGTCAATCATACAAAGACCTATGCATTTAACCTAAGATAATAGTTTTACAAGCCCTTCTATTAAAAAAAAAACCATCATGCAAATCTTTGATCAATTATGCAGCGGCTTTAAAACTGTTGCAAGACCATACTGTATATATTAGCTTTTATACTGCTAATGCACAACTAACAGCAAACTCGATTAGAATAACACAAATTTGTCTTAATTACACCGTTATATCACACTAAGGAGACAAATGCCACAAGATTGGCAAAAACATTTAATTCTGAGCACTCAAATGGCAGGACAATTATGTGTTGTAACCCCTTCACATTTAGAAAAAAACATGATCCTGCAGTCTCACTTTACAAAAAAAGAAAAAAAAAAAAACCCTTCTGTAAAATATTAATTGGGAGGGAACAGTTTTACTTCCTAACACAAAGTAAGTCATACAACTAGTGTCAAAGGCAAACAAAAATACTTCTAAAAAAATGTCAAAATACATATAGCAACAGAAGCACAAATGCTGCATTAGATACAGTCAAGATAGGAAGACAATGCACTTGTTAATAAAAAAGACAAAAAAGAAAAGAAGAAAAGATACTACAATTAGCAACACATTTAAAGAAAATGCAGTGAGGGAAAACTATGTTTTCCTATGACAAGTTTCCATTTGCAGTCTTTCCATCCATAATTTGTCTGGTACAGTACATCCAATAAAAATATTCAGAATCTCACAGAAGAGCTAGGTTGCTCTCTTCCAAATCTAATTCAGAAGCTGGTTTTGGATGTTTTAATCAGACATCATTATGAATGAAGTAAAAGCAAGGCAACAAATGGACTTTTCATTACCATCAATATTAGCAATGATGACAAACATTTTTAAAAGTTATCATAATCTTTTTTATCCTTCTTTCCCTCTGCTTCAAACCCATCAACCCCATCACTGTCCCTTCTCCTTTTACGATTATTATGGATGTTGAAGCGTTGATTCATCTGTGGTAACGGATCCATTCCTAGAACTTTGTGTATCTGACGGAATGCAAGGAGTCTCAGCGCAAACTAGAAAAATGGTAAAGAAAAGTTACTTATGTTACAAACAAATGTCCATTTTGAGCATTTTGTGAAACTATTAGGGAAGAACATCAGTGATGTGCGATATTATCTTTAACTCTAACGATCCTATCCTCCTGTCTCCCAACAAAATCAACAAAATAAAACACGTATGTCACATTTGCCGCTTCAGCAAGTGCAGCATTTTATCTTAATGTACATGTGTTTGGGCTTCTAGGCTTGCACTGAAGCAGACAAGGCTTGTCATGTGTCACGTTAGGTGACACATGATCAGGAATCATTGGCAAAAGGATCAGATAAACAGGCAGAGGCAGTAACCTCTTAAACTGTAAACATGAATGGTCATTACTGTCATATAAATCTTACAGGATGTATTTATAGAATTTCCAATCTAGTAACATGCTGCTGTAGAGTAAGCCTGTTTACAGATCTAGATCTATAGATATAGATCAGAATGCTACAAATTGTTCAGGAAAATACATTTTTTTCAGTGCAATAATGAACACTATGAACATCCTCTCCTGTGATATGTTCAACGCCTAGCTTAGGACTGGTAAGATCTGACTACATTCTGAGAAAACAAAATTCATGTCCAACACAAGCTCCATTAAAAGAAAAAAAAACAGAACGAAAACAAAACCATCCATCAAATTTAGTTACTTCACACCTACATTCCCTTACCTGTGCACTTGAAGTAATATCCTCTCGTTGCTGATCTGTCATTACAGCAAGTGTATCAAAAGGATCTTTTTCACAAGGGTCCAGAAGGCCAGGACCACCTACAATAATCGGGCTAATTAGTAGCAAATCTTTACCTTATTACAAGCAAGATTACAGATTAGTTAAGTGTAAGTATACATAAAAGGCAACTTGCCTTTAAGGATGATTCCTGAAGATATACACTCAAAAACTCTTCTCAGTGCATCTCCAGGACTCTGTGGTCCAGTCGCGCTGCTAATTGCTTTTTCCACAAGCAACTCCATAGCCTAGATCAACAACAGGAGGATTCAGCCAAAGTAGACGATGGACTAAGACAGAATAAAGCTGCTACTGTTCCTCAGTAGAGAATTTTGAAGAAAATTACACATGATAGAACACTTTCAGTTAAAATGGAAGGAAACCCCAGTTATTTTTTAAAGATGAATAAAAAGAAAGGTGGTGCCAGATTGACGAGTACTGATACTGGCAGCTGGTCACTGGTGGTGTCCCCCAGAGCTCAGTGTTGGACCCAGTCCTGTTTATTTTTATTGATGATCTGGATGAGAGGATCAAGAGCACCCTCAGCCAGTTTGCAGATGGCACCAAGCTGGGTGGGAGTGCTGATCTGCTGGAGGGCAGGAAGGCCCTGCAGAGGGATCTGCACAGGCTGGATCCATGGAATGAGGCCAATGGTGTGAGGGTCAGCAAGGCCAAGTGCTGGATCCTGCCCTTGGATCAAAACAACCTCCTGCAGCTCTAGGCTGGACAGAGTGGCTGGAAAGCTGCTGGGAGGGAAAGGCCCTGGGGATGCTGATCAACAGTGGCTGAACATGAGCCAGGGTGTGCCCAGGTGGCCAAGAAGGCCAAAGAACATCCTGAATGTATCACAATGGTGTGGCCAGCAGGACCAGGGCAGTGACTGCCCCTCTGTGCTGGGCACTGGGGAGGCCACACCCAATCCTGGGTTCAGTTTTGGACCACTTATTACAGGAAAGACACTGAGGTGCTGGAGTGAGTCCAGAGGAGGGGAACAGAGCTGGGGAAGGATCTGGAGCATGAAGTTCTCTTAGGAACTGCTAAGGAAGCTGGTGGTGTTTATCCTGAAGAAAAGGAGGCTCAGGGGTGACCTTATTGTTCTGAATAGCCATCTGAAAGGAGGGTTTAGCCAGGTGGGGATTGGTCTCTTCTCCCACGTAACTGGTGCTAGGACAAGAGGAAATGGCCTCAAGTTGCACCAGGCAAGCTTTAGATTGGATATTAGGAAAAAATTTTTGACTTAAAGGGTTGTAAAGTATTGGAACAGGGTGCCCAGGGACTTGACAGAGTTACTATCCCTGGAAGTGTTCACAAAACATGTGGATATGGCAATTAAGGACATGGTTTAGTGGTGCTTGTGATTAGCAGTTGGACTTGTTTATCTTCAAGTTTACTGATTAGCAGTTGGACTTGATGATCTTCAAGTCTTTTCCAACCTGAACAATTCAGTGATTCTATGATGGGCTTCTCATCACAACTTGCTCAGTACTTTCGTAGAAATTTATACAGTAGTAGCCTACATATGCAGGTAGACAACTTGTCTAGCCATTTTTGAGAGTATGAAACACGCTGGGACACTTCATTCTGTCAGCTACATGAATACAGTACACAGTATACCTAAAGAAACAGGATGCTGTAGAAAAAACTATTTCTATTTTTCTATAAGAGTACAGAAACTTATAACATAAAACATTTAGTGTTCTTAAAATGCTTAATATCCGCACTAGTCCTTCAGTTTAGCAAAACTGAAGCTCACAGCAATTTTTCTCCTAGTTACCAACCAACACTAACTCGGATATTAAACTAGTGTAAAAAAACCTCTATGATAAATATATTTTCTGAAATGTGTATATTATTTGATGTTACTTAAAATCATTAGCTGTGTTTTAAGTACAGGTGTTTTTTGTGTGAATATTTCCATTGTTCACTTTTATTAGACACTATTTTTTTCCAGAAGAACCTATAAAAGGATTTGTAAAAGAAAGGACAAACTTCTCCTAGATCTCTTTCCCAGAATTAGATGTTTCACTGCTACCTCTACCTGCCAAATTTAATTCTCAAACAACAGTTTTTGGTAGGTTTATTAGAGGCACTTGTTGTTTGGGCCTTGTCCTCCTCAGCACATCTACAGTTGTTCAAATGCTACCTTTTGCTCTTCCTTTCAAGGTGTAAACATTTATTCTGATGTATGCAAGTAACTACAGGCAATGCTGATCACTAAGGCTGCCCATTTCTTTCTATTTTAGCTCTATTTAACTGACAGATTTCAATTATTGAGCATGTTATTTCCATACTCCTGCTGTAGCAGTCAGGATTTGGCAACAGTAACTTAGATGTTTTCAAGTAGGAAGCAAAGTGCATCAGTAAAGAAAAAAAAACAGATCTTGGATTTGCATTTATTAAAATCTAGTTCTTTTGGATCCTCATATAATACACTGAGGTCTATAACTCAGTCCTAGGAAAATGTGAATTACGATGTCTTGCTGTTTATGTCCATCAAAGGCTGGATTTCAAATTTGAATAATGTGTAGGAACATGACAAAATTCTTCTCATTTAGGTTTTACTTTAAGGCACATGAAATGCTTCTGCTGTGAACATTCAGGCTTCTATTAACTTCTGTTTTTACAACTCCTTATTTTTTTTTTTTTAAAGCTCTGTCATCTCTTTCGTTTGTAAACGGTTTCTAGTATAGAGGGTAGGAGAATGTCTGTATCCAGAAAACTGTATTACTCCAATCTATGAAACTCCATCATACTGGCTGAAATCACCACTTTCATTTTGTCATTGTTTTTATCAGTAAGACTTCTCCTACAGGCCAAAAGAACAGCTGACTACAGTTCAGTACTGATCCATGTCACTGAGAATGCATCAGGTACCAGAAACAAATCAGGACTTTCGGAGAGAACTGAGATACAGTGAGGTCTGACACACTGCTTCATAACCTCTCTTCCCTTCTGGATGTACCTTGGAACACATAGTGTGAGAATTAAGAAGCTACATTCCTTGTCCTTCACCCACGTCCCAGCTCCGTGTTGCAATAGTTGTAAGGATACTTTTCTGAAAGTATGCCAAGGTTCATTCTCTGGCAACTCAGTATTGTAGTGATATTAAGAGAGCACTTCTGAAGCATCTTTTACACTGTATTTGTTTAGTGTACTTTTCATTAGATGCAGCACTGAAACTGGCACTAGTTTTTTAGGTTTTTTTATATATTTAAAAAAACAGACATTACTGCTCCCCTTCCTTTCCAGAAGCAATAAATATTAGAAGTAATTTATTTTAACTGTCTGCAAACTTAGTGAAGTTGTAAAACATGTCTCCTCTAAATAAAGTCAACTGCTCAAAACAATGTTAGTGCTCTTCCTGTCAAAACTGAAAAGGAAGCAGCACAGTGCAACTGGATTTGGTTGGAAAACACAAGTCAGAGCTAGGTTTACTTCCACATGATACATGTTTCAGGCATTTGTTTCAGACTAATTTTGTCCAGTCCACAGACTGTACATCTGTTAGTATTTGGAACATTTGTAAGGTAGTCAATGCAAAAGGAATGCTCCAAGAACACTCAACTGGATTAAGAAAGGTGACCTGATACAACCCAGAGATTTAAGTGACACTGACTAAAATATGATGATGACACAATCACAGGCTGTACTGAAGTACTGTGGTATTTCACCTTGTGAAAGGGACATAATAATTTTAAGAATACTGTGTTTTCTATCTTTTGAATTCTTTCTATTATCACAGAACTATCTAGGAACAGCTGACATTATTTTAAATAAGTTGCAGCAAACTCCAAGCAATTCAGAGTAGGTGGTTAGAAAAAAATAAGTTCTTTTGTACAGAGTAAAGGAAAAAATGCTAAAACCTAGAATAGGAATCTACCCAGAAAGAACAAGAAAATTTCTTTTGGAAAAAATAATAACTTCCAGCTTCAAATAAAAAACCTCAGCAAACTCTATTTTAAGAGGGAATCTGGAGTATTTGTTAGCAAAAAAACCCCCCAAAATCCCAAACAAAACCCTGCATTACGTGTTGAAAAAAATCTGAATTTAAAAATTGTATTAACACTTCACTATAATTTCCTTGTAGTAACATATTTATTAAGACTCATTTAAAACAAACATTACTTACCCAGCTTGGAAAATCAGACCAAGTAGGAACCCGCTGACAGAGGTCACGAAGAATACGTATGATAATCACACAGGACTGCAGACCATTAGCTCTAGCCTTGAGAGCAATACAAAGTCAAATTAATTAACCCCTGCACCCATAGCAAACAGGAGTTGTTGAAAGACTAAAACACCACTGTTCAATGGAAGCTCAGATACAAGATTGAAACAAATGATTCTACAACTTTATTCCGTGAGCTGCCATTTACAGCAGTATTTTATACAGGGTTAGTAATTTAAGGTGGTAGAAGTCAAAGTGCACAGGTTATACAAGAATAACATTTCTTGATCCCCTATACACTTTGACCTATGTTCATTTGAAACAATAAATACAGTATCTTTCTATATTAGAAATAAAAAGGATAAAGTAAAGATCTAAGAAATAGGTATAGAGACTGAAAGGTCAAGGGAATCTGTTTGGTTTCTTTACTGTGCCTTTGCCAGAATGCAAAGTCACTAAACCAAACAGTTGCTTCTCACCTTTCATTCCCTACACTTAATGCACTTAAAGAAACAGAAAAAAAAGTCTTAAATCTAAACACAAAGCTTTAAACACATATTCCATTATTTAAAGCGAAGTTACTCTGCAGCCTTATGGAATATATAACAAATATACAACATATGATCACCCCAAGCGAGTCAAGCTTCAAACATCGCCTTGTCAATGACCGGAAAAAAAAATGACGTCAAATGAGCAGTAACTGCATAAAGCAGCTCCTCCATCAGTTCCTCCATCACTCAACCTTCTACAGTTAAATTTAGGGACCAGAAAATATTAAGTATTATTAGCATGAACAACGCTGAGTGTTTTCACATAGTTAAACATTCATATTGCAACTGAACTAATCTCTCATAAGGCTACAAGAAGAAAGTAAAATGATGTTCCGAACCTGGAACCACTTAGCGTGGCGTAGAGCAGCCAGAGCGTCAAGGCATTTTTGCCTGTCCAAGACGTCCGGTGGGTCTTTCACCATACCCGAGGTTACATCTAAAATGGATTGAATTGGCAAAATGCAGTGAGGAATGGGTGTTTGACCAGGTGAGCAAGACACTTTCTTAAATAGCTTCAATGTCACACATGCCATTTAAAGTTTAAACCCTTGAACGAGAAATGTAAATGTTCAGCATTAGTCGCTCAATTAGGATTAGGGCATCGACCCAGTAGGAAGATCAAGAGCATAATGCATTTCAGCTCTGAAGTTATTTTCAATTGCATTGCTGATTATGCAATGCGTAGTACTTCTTTGTTTCAGCTGACACTGGAAAAACATATATCCCCTAAAATTAAATACCGAAGGAAGGATGGTTGGACACAGTGCACCAGCACAGAGAACACAAGACAGAAGGAACACAAAAATCCACTTTAACCAAGTAGAAACATTCAAACTTAGTTTCTTTTAAATTTAATTGTCAGGTGTTATTTGGGACCTATTCTTGAAAGAAAAACTAAGTACAATAAATCTTAAAAAGCACTAAGTGCTTAGTAATGATGTTATTTTTATCATGCCTTAAACCTAAAATTATTTTACTTTAAAAATCTGACTAAAGGAATGTGACATGTTCTTCAATATTACAGAGTTCCTTGTTTTCTAGTACCTTCTCTCTTATCCATATCAATAAAATTCCTCAGCCCATAATATAAGTGTTCCAGCAACACTTAGGATGCAAGGAAGGATCTGAAAAGGGACTGCTTTACCTAAGACTCACCAAGATAAAGAAAATAAAGGAATAGTCTAAAAAACAAAGCAAAATGTCTGAAAGATGGAGAAAACATAGCAGACATTGCCTATTTAAATGTTCAGAAGAGAATTTAATTACCAAGCTAACTGCTTTGCTACCAAAAATTAAGAGACCACAGAAATTGTTTAATCAGTGAAACTGGAACCACTAAACAATGTGAAATGGTATCCTCGAGTTACTTGAAAACTATATGGATATAACCAGATCAGTGATCACCATTACAAATTACTTTTTTACTCATTCTGAAAAATGTCTATGGTGACTAGTCACAATGTATGTTGCTAGCATAACTGGTGATACACCAGATAAAATAAAACAAAAAGCCCTCACTCAATAGCACACATTTCACAGGAGCTGGCTGTTTGGAACAGTACAGTTTACTCCTACAAGGTCTAAATCTAGGTTAAGCCAGGGAATAAAATAAAATAAAAAATAACGAGACTCATGAAACATGCCTGCAACGAGAAGCTTTTAGGAATGTTGCAGAAATTGTGCTCTGAAACCACAAATGTAAAATAGTAGGGTTCTTCAGTATACAGAGCTAAAAGGCCATGAATTAACATGGTGATACAGCTTTGCAATACAGTAACTAAATTTAATGTGAAGTACTATACATTCAGATTTGAGCATTTTGATAGGATAGTCCCATTGCTCTGCACAGGGATAAATGGGTGAAGACTTCATAAAAGCAAAGTTGAGAAGAACATAGGTAACTTCTCACACAGATACTCCAACTTACAGACCATATATTAAACTGGAAAAATTAAAATCTTTACTAACAATGCAACTACAGATTAAATGAAGACATTTAAAGTGATAGTTCTTTTAAAACAAAACTAATTTAAAAAAGCCCCAAAAAAAAGCAAAAACAATAACAACAAAAAAATCCCCTCCAAACCGACATAAGAGGAGTGCCAGCTAAAGCTAAATGATGAAGGGAGTAAAATTCAGATATATGAGACAAGGAGTACATCCTGAGAAAACCCACCACAGGAAGAAGTGGCACAGTAAGGTTGAAAAATTAAAAATACAAGTATGTGCTGTTGGGCCAATAGCCTGATCAGTCAGTTATTTACTTTCTCCTAAAACTACTATGCAAATAAGCGACACTGTGCAAACTTTTAGCACAATAATTCGTTAATATTTTGAAACTTCTACCTCTGAAAATCTTCAACTTGTAAAGTAGTTTTACTGAGAAGAACTGCAATGTAAAGGTACAAGAAAGAATCTTACACAGTGCTGGAATTGTTGATCTAAAATGGGTTACTAATAGCTGTCATAAGAATATCCTTGGAACTTCAAAAGACTCTGAAAGTCAGAAGTTGCTGAGGCATGTATACTACACTGTGAAAACATTGACTGAAAAAAATATATCAAGGGAACTCCTGTAATAGTTATTCTGTGGATTTTTGCATATGTTTCACATTTCAGGATTAACCCCTTAAAGACTGTGCAACTAAAATCAGATGCCTAACCTATCACCCTACTAAACTAAGACAAAAACTGAATTAATTTACAAAACATGGGCATGAATTCTTACCCTGTATAACTTACTACTAGCCTGAACATAAGGGGTTAATCTTCAGTTAGACGTGCTGTGTCCACACTACCTCTTCATTAAAAGTTAACAGGTATGTCAATTTAGGTAAGTTTTATTATGTAAAATACATTTTATCCAGTCAACTATTATAAGACTAGTGTGAACACTGCTTCATTCTAGGAGAGAGACAAAGACAAAAAGAAAAAAAAACCAAAAAAACCAAACACAAAGTAACAGCAGATGCTAGGACTATGCATCCAAACCCCTCCTTTGTATAGCATGGCAGGTGTGACACTGAGCTTTAGAAAACCTTGGTCAAAAATCCTTCCGATGTCTTGGCAGCAACCCCTGACAGGAATCGAGTCCCTCTGCTAGAAGGCTTTGGACCGGGGCTGTTAGCTAAGGATAAAAAAGACACACACGCACACACAGAGGTGTTTGTAAGTATGTACACCCTGTTTGCTGAAGGAAGACT
>VZTT01040213.1:27236-61227 GCA_013400855.1 Buphagus erythrorhynchus | reverse complement strand
CTGCCCGGCCCCGCCGGCGGGGCTCTCCCAGCAAAGGGCGCGGCCGGGCCGCGTCCCGCTTCTACGGTAAATGCACCCTTTTCTACCGAGAGCTCAGAAACGCGAGTAATGTGCTGCGATGTTTCTTTTTTTGTATTATTCCCTGTGAGGGCGACACTTTAAATTTTTGCCATGGAGGAATTCTTTTGCGTGCCCCATGTCCTTGACTTAATTATCCTGCAGCTTCGTTTTGTTTATGAGACCGATGTGTTGATGAAGGAGCTGATTTGTGTCTCTTGCTGCTGTACCTATGACAAAAACCTATACCACTTCATGTGCTTTTAAAAAGTGGCATGTGTTTGGTCATTTTCATGGTCTCACTGATGGTCTTACTGATAGCTGTTGAACAATTCCTTTCTGGTTTTTTTCTTCGCTTAATATTACTTTTTGAACACAAACCAGTATTTTTCATTTACTGACAGCTGCATTCATTCTAATGAGTGCCATCACCTTTAGTAGTTTCAAGTGTCCATATGTTCAGGGTTTTTTTGAAAAATGCGTGGTTGCCTTCCTCCCCTTCTTTATTCTTTTCTTTCACCTTGGTCTTTTTTATTACACTTATTTTTTGCTGTTGAAATGTGACACATATATTTAATGTTTCTCCAAGGACTTATAGGGTCTTCAGATTATAACAACACTCAACAATTTACAAAATTAGAAAACTTGCAGCTACAGCCGACAAAGTATGGAGCAAATCATACAATTATGCTTCAAATTTCATCTCAACAACTAAAAGATCTACAATAGCTACCCACAGCCTTGCAGCCCAGCTTCTCAAATGTGATTCTAAAGTTTGCTTTAAAAATTTTCCCAAATAATCCCAACCACACAACAGATGTGTCTCATCATCAGTAAATTTGTAATTTTTCCTGTCGCTATGTGCTCTCTCCTCTTGATGGCCAAGCTGTTATTTACCTTTTTCTGGGACTTGGTTCTTTTCTCTGTGTTCCCCATAGACAATTATACCACACTAAAATGAAGTTATGTTCAAAAACTAATCTAAATCTCCAGCGTATATCCCTGTTCTGGATGAGAGGCAGCAGGTTTGTAGAGAGAGAGCAGATATTAAAACAGAGCAGCAGGATAACTGAGGTAGCATTAAGCTGCTCTTTTCAACACTGCTTTGCCTCCACAGTTTAGGAGAAATATACAGCAGAAGCACTTTCAAGCAAGCCTCTCTCACTGAGAAGGAAAAATATCTGACTATTTCTTTGTCTGCTTCCCTTCAGACACCACTATTTTGCATACAGGCTGGGTATCTTTGTGGATCTATGCTTCTGCTCAGCACAGTAAAAAGGAAAAAAGACCAGAAGCAAGATTAGCTATTTTTTCACTTGTGCCTGATAGGTGGCATGGGCCTATATAAGAAACCTTTCTCTTCTGACACCAGGTAAGTCCAGTTTTTGAATAGTCCTTAAGGTTTTCAAAAGGAAATAGCATAATGTTTTCTTCTCCCTCAATGAAGTGACACTAATAAGAAAACAGCTTGATTTTCTGGTTCATGATAATTTCAAACAGCAGAATAAAATCCACATTTAATTTTTAGGTTTATCATGGTTTTGACTTAAATACATATTTCCAATATTTATTGCATCTTTGGAGAAATCCAATAATTTCATGTTACAAATTAAATCACAGCTTCCATCTTATTTATGAAATATAAGCCATGCTCTATGGGCCAAAAGGATTAATTCTAAACATGATTAACAGTGTTTGTATTCCAGACTCTCTATATCTTTCCTTGTTGCATCTTTTTCCCTTTTACATTTATCTTGTGGCTTTTACAAGTGCAGACTGTTCTATGAAGCGTGTAGATATGCTCTTTCCTGTAGGAAAAAAAAAAAAAAAAAAGGAAAACAAAAGAAGCGGAACCCCTTACGAGTTGTTTGTTTCTGGTTTTGTTTTTTTTTTTTTTCCTTAGAAATGCCCCTAACTATATTTTGTTGTTCCAAACCCGCCGGCTGCTGCGGGGGACACACGAGCCGGGGACTCCGGGCTGACTCCGGCCTGGGGAGAGGCCGCGCCGCAGCGGACGAGCTTCACCACCGACCGCTGGGATTGAAAGGGTGAGTTCTGATTGGCTGATAGCATTCGAGTAGTCGACCAATCCTATCGTGGTGTTTAAAAAGGACCAATAGCTAATCACTCGGTACATCGGATGACGTCACTACGCCTGTTGTCCAATGGGAAAGCTGTTTTCTGATACCAAAGATTTGCATAAGAGCCCTATAAATACGGGAGTAATCGCATTATCCGTCACTCCGTTGTGCCAGAGCGAACAGCGACGTGCAGCCATGCCTGAGCCGGCCAAGTCCGCCCCCGCGCCCAAGAAGGGCTCCAAGAAGGCGGTGACCAAGACGCAGAAGAAAGGCGACAAGAAGCGCAAGAAGAGTCGCAAGGAGAGCTACTCCATCTACGTGTACAAGGTGCTGAAGCAGGTGCACCCCGACACGGGCATCTCGTCCAAGGCCATGGGCATCATGAACTCCTTCGTCAACGACATCTTCGAGCGCATCGCCGGCGAGGCGTCGCGTCTGGCGCACTACAACAAGCGCTCCACCATCACGTCGCGGGAGATCCAGACGGCCGTGCGGCTGCTGCTGCCCGGCGAGCTGGCCAAGCACGCCGTGTCCGAGGGCACCAAGGCTGTCACCAAGTACACCAGCTCCAAGTAGGGCGTCTCGGACCGTCTCTTTTAACCCAAAGGCTCTTTTAAGAGCCACCAAATATTTCAAGTAAAAGGGCTGAATCAGTGTTCTTTGTGGGGAGGTATGTAAGTAGCTTAATATACGCGCGTTAATTACTCGATTGGGTTCTCTAGTAAGTAGTTTACATTGCTGATGCACGGCATATAAACTTGCTTATGCAGTGCCTTTAATCCAGTTACGTCTTAAAAGGGACTTGAAAGCAGCACCAACTTGTCCCATTGCAAGTCCCGTGGGGAAGGTAAAATTGTTAAAATTTTCTAAGGGTTAAAAGAAGGCCTAACAGTTACTTTCAGTGCACTACAGCAGTAAAATAAAGTTTTTTTTCTATCTTGGCTTAATTTTTGAGGCAGGTTTGTATGTTTCGGGTTTTATTATTTTACTCGCGTGTACCCTAACCTGCCATTACCCCTGTTAATGCTGGCTGGTTTTATTCAATTACCTACTCAATTAGGTAATAGGAAAACATTTTCTTAACGAAAGATTTTCGGGATTAAAACAGCAATGTCCCAGAGTTTTGCAAGATATGGTTCTTGCTTAAAAAATAAAAAAAAATAAGCCGACAAAAGGGGGTGAATAGTGATTTACACGGCAACGTTTACTGGGGACCAGGGAGAATCGGATCGCGGGGCCGCAGCCCTTCCTGCCCCGCTGTGGGAGCGGAGCTCCGCAGCAGCTACGGCCGTGGCACGGCCGGCACGTTTCCCCATCCCTGCTCCATTCCCTCCCCGCCTCCCCCAGCCACCCCCGGCTCGCAGGCCGTGCGGCAGGGAGGGAGGGAAGAAGGGCCGATGCGGTGCCGCGCGTCCCCGCCCGGGCAGCGCTCGCTCCCGGCGTGGGGCCGGCACCGGGCCCGGCCGCGGAGGATGCGGGGGGTGAGCGCCCTGGAGGGCGGGGCCTGGCGGGAAGGCGGCGGGGCGGTGCGGGGCCAATCCCGGCCCAACGCGGCACTTTTAAACTCCCCCGGGCACCGGAGCGAAGGGCGCTCGCTGCTCCGCCGACACCGCCTCTTCGCCCAGGGCTGCGGCGGTCAATGAACCGGGGGCGGGGCGGGCGCAGCTGTTATCGCAGAGCTCCCAAATGGCACGTAGGGACGCATTTCCTTTTTAAGGAAGCCCCTATCTCCCATGCAGGCGTTACCGAACGCACACGTACCCATAATCTGAACTTTATTAAGTGCCAAAACTACCTAAACCCTTAAGTGATTTGTGTTTGCTGGTGTAAGACCGTAGTGTTTCAGCTCTTTTTGAGAATAAGTGGGTGGCTCTTAAAAGAGCCTTTGGGTTTATTTAAATGAGTAAACTCTGAATTCCTCTCAGTCACCTTACTTCTTTTTGGGGGCCGCCTTCTTTGCCTTGGCCGCTTTGGGTTTGGCTGCCTTAGGCTTGGCTGCTTTGGGCTTCACCGCTTTTGCTTTAGCCGGGCTCTTCGCTGCCTTTTTGGGGCGGCCTGCCTTTGTCGCCTTCTTCGGGCTCTTCGCTGCTTTCTTGGCCGCTGCGGCCGCCGGCTTCTTCGCCTTCTTGGGGCTCTTCTTCACCGCCGCCGCCTTCTTGGGCTTCTTGGCAGCGCTGGCGGGCTTCTTAGCCGCCGGCTTCTTAGGCTTAGCAGCCGGCTTCTTCTTTGTTGCCTTTTCTTTCGTCTCACCGGGCTTCTTGTTTAGCTTGAAAGAGCCGGAGGCGCCGGTGCCCTTGGTCTGCACCAGGGTGCCCTTGCTGACGAGGCTCTTGAGCCCCAGCTTGATGCGGCTGTTGTTCTTCTCCACATCGTAGCCGCCGGCGGCCAGCGCCTTCTTGAGCGCGGCGAGGGAGAGCCCCTTGCGCTCCTTGGAGGCGGACACGGCCTTGGTGATGAGCTCGGTGACGCTGGGCCCCGCGGGCTTGCGGGCTTTGGAGCCGCTCGCCGCCTTCTTCGGCTTCTTGGCGGCGGCCTTGGCGGCGGGAGCAGAGACGGCGGGAGCGGCAACAGGAGCGGTCTCCGACATTGTGCCAACCTTCGCCGAGAAACCAGGGAAACCACTGGGCCTGGAGCAAGTCGGCGGCCTCGTATTTATAGAGCGGAGCCGCGCGGTGATTGGTGCGTTGCAGAGCCCGCCCCGCTGCACGGCAGAAAGGTCCCTTCTCGCCGCTCATTTTGTGTTTCTTAGGAGCCAAAAACGGCTGTTTTTATCAGAATTTCCGCCACCGACCCCCCCCCAGTTGGCAGCGCCGTGGAAAAGAAAGACTCTTGTTCCGCTCGGCCAAGTTTCTTTTCGAAGAGGCAACGGGTGAGCTTAAAAAGAGGCGATAAACACTGAGTCCTGGACCTGAACAGACCTCAGGAGACAGAAACTTTTGTTTTTCCTTCTAAATAAAATCCTCGATGTGGGGAACTAGATTCCCAGAGTAATTAATTAGTATTCTTTAAAGGGTCTTCTGTTAATCTGAACTGAAAATCAAGGATTTAAATCGATATTTTAGTCGCAATTTGATTTCAAAGAGAAGGAAGTAACACAGGCTCATCTTGAGCACTGAATATGGATTAGAAATTAGCTCCTTTGTCCAAAATCCTTTACCTCCTTCAAAATAATTAAAATAAATTAAATTAGTGCATTATGCAGCAAGGCAAGGAGCAGGTGAAAGTCCTGTGAAGGGCTTTTTGTCCCACTAAAGGAGATGACTTTTTACAGCATAGCAGTTTGTGCTGTGTTGCTCAGTGTACACAATGCAGCCATGGTTCCCTGGTCTCCTGCTACAAAAATACTTGCTTTCTTAAACAAATTAGGTGACATGAAAACTTAACACAGCCAGTTTTTGTTAATAATGATAGCCAGTGCCTATCGTTTGATAATATGTCAGTGTTTTTATTTTGATATAGCTGGATTGGTGAAAATCTGAGTCATCATTGAATAAGGAAACACTGCTGCATCTGATTTTCCCACTACTTGAACATAATAAAATTTGCTCAAGTGATCAGTTAGGATTCCTCTTTCACAGCGGTTTCCTAAATATTCTATTTTCTTACTGTCCAGTGATTAATCCTTACATTGGAATTAATACAAAAAATGGCATGTCTTAATGTTATCTGCTGCACAGAAACAGCTGGCTGCTAAGCAAGAGAGGGGTAGTCTCCTGATGCACTTTTCCAAGAACAAGCTCCAATTAAAAATAAATGCACATTTTTTTTCAGAGTACAAAAAAATCGAAAGCAGTATTCTCTGTTATGTTTATTAACACCTACAACCAATTGTTTTGACAAATTGTTTTGACAAAGGCCTGTAAACTCCTTTCTACCTCTTGCTATTGTAACTGTTGGTGATACTAAAATTATGGACAATGTTACGATTCAAGTAATTTGTTTTCAAATGGATAATTATTAAAATATATATTTTTTGACCACTAATAGCAGATTTTCTATTTCAACATATTTATCGTTTTTATGTAGCACTATGTATAAGATAAAATCAAAAGTGGCAACAGTCCTTTTCACCTCAGTTTGCCTGTGCATTGTGATGAACAATTATTCTCAGACTCTCAGATTTGAGGCAGAAAATGGGCCCAGCAGCTCGATGATTTTTAAGAAGTAAGGATTAGTAACTCAGAATGTCTTTTAATGCAAAACAACAAAACTAAAACAACAAAACAAAAACCTTCCAACAGGATCTGTAGGTCTAAAAGTAGTTTAGAAGGTGCAGGGCTGTTTTTAAAGACTTCAGTGAATTACCTGAACTTCACACAGGGCCGAGCTGGAAAAGAAGAGGAATGATGGGGCTGTGGATTCTTTCCTACAGCCTTAAGGAACTTGGTGTCTTTCTCACCCCCACCCGCACTAAGTGACTTACTTCATATTAAATAAATTGCGTTAAATTTAGTAGGCATGTGTCAGCCACGTTTTACTATATAGTGGGTTTTTCGAAATTTTAATCCTAATTTAAGAGCTAAAATACAAAGTGTTTGGGGTGGTTTGTTCATGGATTTTTTAAAGAGCTAAGATAAAAAGGTTTAGGGGTGTGTCGGGGGGTTGTTTGCTTTAGTTTCTCCTCTGGCTTTTTTGAAAAGACAAAGGTTTTAAAGTTTGTTTTTTCACTAGGATGTACAGCTCCTTTTATGAGGAAGTGGGTGGCTCTGAAAAGAGCCTTTGGGTTACTTTTGAGGTGGAAACGCTCCTCAGATGTTTCACTTGCTTTTTGCCTTATGGCTGTCGGTCTTCTTGGGCAGCAGCACGGCCTGGATGTTGGGCAGCACGCCGCCCTGCGCGATCGTCACCTTGCCCAGCAGCTTGTTGAGCTCCTCGTCGTTGCGGATGGCGAGCTGCAGGTGGCGGGGGATGATGCGCGTCTTCTTGTTGTCGCGGGCCGCGTTGCCCGCCAGCTCCAGGATCTCGGCCGTCAGGTACTCCAGCACGGCCGCCAGGTACACCGGGGCGCCGGCGCCCACGCGCTCCGCGTAGTTGCCCTTGCGCAGCAGGCGGTGCACGCGGCCCACGGGGAACTGCAGCCCGGCCCGCGACGAGCGCGACTTGGCCTTGGCGCGCGCCTTCCCGCCCTGCTTCCCGCGGCCGGACATCTTCCCTTGCTCGCTCCGCTCCGCCGCCACCCGAACTGACGCGGTCACGTGCTCCTGCACCCCGCGCGCGGCCGCTTTTATAGCTCCTGCGCGCGCCCCGCTGGCTCTCTGATTGGCTGCAGCGCGTTCTGGCTCGCTCTGACCAATGGCGTGGCGGATCCAAATCTGCCCAATGGGAGCCGCCGGCGGCCGCTCCCGTGGAGCCGCCCCCGCTGCCGGCCCGCGCCGCGCGCTCCGAGCCCGGCCCCGCTCCGTGCGCAAGGACAGCGCCGCGGGAAACGCCTCCCCGCCCGCCGAGGAGAGCAGAGAAGCACAGCTGCCTCCCCGCAACGGGGGGAACCCCCGCTAAATGCCATCGCTGTCGGTTTAGATATAATCCTGTATTTTAAACCTAAATACTACTACAGGGCTACTTTAAAAATGCGTCATTGTTATGATGAAAGAGAATCTTCGCTTTCACTAGGAGCATTTACACCCCAGCACTACTAATACACGTAGAAACTAGGCAGGGGCACGTAATACAAGATGCTTCTTTGACTCTAGAGACGAATTACTTCAGTATTGCTGTAATCAAACTCATATTGGTGTTTTCAAGCTGAATTATCTGTCTCCAGGCTGAATCTTCTCAACTGTTGTAAACATAACTGGTGTTGTCAGGTAACTTCTAAAAGTTGCTTAATAAAGAAAGAACTTTAGTGTTTCAAGGATTGTGTAAAATTGCATCACACAATACGCATTAGGTGGGCGGGTTCATAAAAATTTTACTGTATAGAGAACTGCTGTGCAAACCTTTTGATTGTGTCCAGAATTTGTGAAAACAGATTCAAAGTTTTCAAGTTCCATTAGCTAATAACTTTGTATCCTTAAAGCAGATTTAACCTCAAAACATGGTGCATTCAGCTATGCCTGAAACTTAAACTAAATGTATTGTTTGAGGTACCTGCTAGTCTGGTATCTTAATATTATTAGCCACAAGTACAGTTATCTGTCAGTCAATCTTTTAACATTAGAATTGTTTACTAATTTTTACTTAAAGTAGGCTGTGAAGCAAATCTTCCAATTGGAGTACATAAATTATCTTGCTACTAATCTTGCTACTTATAAATTATCTTGCTACTACTAATATTAGTAGTATTTCAGGACTTACGTTTTTACTAGCTACCAATAAGGGTTAAAAAGGGATGTTTAGGAACTTAAAAACAAGAATGTAGCAGAAGTTCAATGGGAAAAAGTAAGTATATGTTATTTACAATGTGATTATTGCTTTTCTTTTCTGAGGTTCTGAATGCCTCTATCATCTTGAAGGTGAGCGAAGAACCCTCCCCCCTTTCCACCTGCCCACTAGTTTTACACAAACCACAGGGAAAGCAGTATTTTGATACACTGAACATTTATTGTCTTCCACAAGACAAAATGAAGTTTCCCCTGCCAACAAAAATCCATCAAGATGACCATAAAGGGGAGAGGGTGCAAAATTCCAGTGTACAGTATACGCAACAAATTACCTCCCTGACTACCCTGGAAGAAAGATGACTGATCAACCTCACTGCAACTAAAAAAACATGATTATAAAATATTTACAGAAAAAAAAAAAAAACCCAGTACAGAAAATAAAAACTGGACAACCATGTGTGTATGAAATGCTGCTAACATTTTTCTGGCTCCTTAAAAACCTGTTCCACTACCCTCACCAGAGCACTCAGGGTGTGTAAGGATTCAGGCAGGGAATAGTCACCCCTGACCCCAGAGTATCATCGTCTCCCTCCAAGGAAGGGGGAGGACTTGAGGGGAGCAGCATCTCCATCTTTACTGCAATTTCCTTTCACCAAGTGCACACGGTGGCTCTGAAAGGAGGTCCCCAGGCACACCTCAGCTGCAGCGGTCTCTATTCACAGCACACTGGCAAGTTAACCTGTGGGTAGGGAACTATTTCCAGTCATGCCCTTTCATTGCTTGCAGGAGGACTTTCCCTTCTTCTCCCTCCACAGTGATCTGATCCGTGGTCAGAGGGGCAGGAAAGCTGTCTAGGAGTATGACAGGTCACAGGAGACCTTCCATTTCTTTCATGAAGGCTTCATACACATCATCCTTTGTCTGTACAGAGACAGGGGCAGATGATCCAGCCTTAGGGGCAGCTTTGGTTAACGGGAGGGCAGGCTCATCATCTTGTTTTCTCTGGGAGGCAGCGGCAGCCCCTTTATTCTCGCGGCGCACTCGCAAGGCAGTGGGCACGAAGCGCGTGATCTCCGCCTTGGGGTTGGTGATCTGCGGCTTGGCACTGATGGTGGCCGTGGCTTTCTTCTCGATGGTGGCTGCACTGGTGTCATCCGCCTTGGGCCGCTGAATCAAGCTGGGGGGGGCACTCAGTACCCCAGGATTTGGAATGGGAGCTGGTGGGAAGAGCCCAGGTGGGGCAGGTCCTAAGGGAGGCACCAGAGGTGGCCGTAACATGCCTGGGCGAGGAGGAGGGATACCTGTAAGAAGAAAAGAAAGCGTGAGCTGTCTCCACATCCGGGAATTTCAAAATATTTGAACAAAAAAGTACACAGGCTCAAAATGCCAGGAACAAAAAGCAAAACAAAAGAACACCCAACAAGATGCAGTAGAACTGGCTTAAAAAAAAAAAAAAAAAAGTTCAAATCTGCACTAAATGCTGGGTTGAAAATGCTGCTCTTCAGACTCTGAAAGCCACAGGAGCTTGTTCATTGCTCCCTTTTAAATTTAAAATTATAATCTGAGAATAAAGTTTCTTGACAATCCATCCCATTGGAATTTCAGAGTCATCAGAAACGTCTGACCCATGCACCAAAAAATAAATATTCAGATCTCCAACTCATTTAGTGGAGCACCATTACAGCACCCAGAGGCTGTTCAGAAAGAGTCCAGCAGAGCAGAAGTTTAAACTCTGAAATTCCCTTTTTGAGGGCAGATTTCTTGCTACCAAACTATGCAGAGCACTCACTTGTTACTGCACAGACTAATGTAATAGCACATAGCACAATGAAGCCACGGACAGGAACAAAGGCAAACTGGCAGCCAATTATACCTCACTGGCTTGATCACCACAGCCAGGACTGCAAAAAGAAAGCAAGAAGAGGCCTGGCACTGAAACAAACAGAACCCCTTACCTGGTGGGGCAGGAGGGGGCAGACGAGGAGGAGGACCACGTGGAGGAGGGCCTGGGGGCAGACCTGGTGGGGGGCCTGGGGGAGGACCTGGGGGTCGCCCCGGGGGAGGACCTGGTGGCAGCAGTCGAGGCAAAGGCCCCCGCAACCCTGGTAACCCGGGAGGTCTCAGGAACGGAGGAGCTCCTGAAAGCATTCATGTAACAAAAGAGAAATTTAATCCACAGTTAAAAATATATCCCAGCAACGATCTCATCAGCTAAGAATAAACGATCTTCAACATATGAATGAAAGCTGTATTACCTAGCTGCCAGATTAAATAGAATTTCTAAAAATCTCAAGCAGAGGCAGATTTACACAGTTAAAGCATCTTTATGAAAGTCAAGTGTATCATGGAAAAAGGGATCCTCCCCATATAATTAAGTAATAACTGGTAACAGCTTCTGAGCTGAGTTTGTCAGAGTTTAAACAGCTAAAAACCTTTCTATATGGCATTGGATTTTTCTTCTGGCCTAAAAATAAGTACCTTTGCTCTCTTACTCCAGTTCATACACTGGCTCTGCTGCTGTCTCCAGTGTTGGCTCTAACAAAGACAACATCAGGAATGCTGCAGCTACAGGAGCCTGATGCCTCAAAGCAAAGTACAGCAACGATGATGTAGGCTGATGACAGCCAGATCTCAATAACTGAGTACAAATACTCCATCTGCAATACATTCTGCAGCTTCCAAACTCCCAAACTGATAGCACTACCTGAGAGCCTGCATCCCTCAAAGCAGAGTAAATCAAGTATTCACCTGGGGGAGGGCCAGGAGGAAGGCCGGTGGGCGGGCCTGGGGGCCTCAGTGGAGGGGCTGGAGGTGGTCCCAGCGGAGGAGGCCCAGGCATGGGAGGTGCCTGTATCTGAGCTGGAGGCACAGCCTGTGCACTCTGTTGCTGCTGCTGTGCCTGGGAAGTCGCAGTAGATGACCCAGTCTCTGCAAGTGCTTCCTCACTGAGTTGTTGCTGCTGCTGTTGTTGCTGTGATGTCTCTTCAGACTCTGAGTCCTCTTCCTCCTCCTCCTCTTCTTCTGAATATTCCTCCACTTCTCTCCCTTCTTCTGGAATTTCCTGACCTGGATATGGAGATACACTTATAAAATCTGTCTTCGCATAACATGTTTGTGAACATCAGAGAAAACTGAGTACACAGAATAAAATAAAAAGAAGCAAGACAAAGATAAACCTTACTTCAAAGGGAAGAAATCTGACCACTTTTTACTGTTAAACATAAAATGAAAACAAATAAAAATCATAATAGAAAGATCATTGCTGTTCTAGAGAGCTCTGACAAGAAGAGTTACGTGTTCCTCTGGGACCTGAAACTTGTGCTACCAACCTAAACTGCTGCTATTTAATCTCTGCCTTAAGGGAGTTTGTGGGGAGGTTTGGCAACAGGAGGTTGGGGACACAATGCCACAATAAACATAATCCCCAAGTCCAAGAAACTCCTGCACCTTTGAAAGATATTGGAGTTTCTTCTTAAAACAAAGTTTGTTTTATTGGTTAACTTATCTCAGCAGAAGGGTATTTTTAGGGAGTACAAATCCTTACAAGTTACATGCTGAGCACATAGACAATGTTACCCTTTCTCTTTCACCAAGAGATTCCCATTTCATTTGAACAACTGTTTAAAAACTAAGCAAGAAAAGGCTTAGAAGAAAAAAAACAGTAAATTGCTACTCTTAACTTCAACTCTGCTATGCAAAACACACACATTACTTAAACAAAAATAAATATTAAAAACCTACAGAGCAAAAAAAACCCCAAACAAACAAAAGGAAATAAAAAAGCAAAACCCAATCTATAACTCAAATACCTAATGAGAGCTGATACTCTCAGCAGAGCCTACATTATGACAGTAAAATATTTACTCTATAAAATAAAAACTGTGCAAAGTAAGCTGCCCACAAAGACCTTAACTGGAAGGCTAATGACACATCACCACATATTATATCCACCTGACTCACCTGCCATTCGTAACATCATGGCCTGGAGTGGAGTCAGCTCTTTCATGTTCTTTTTCTTCTTTCGTGACTTCCCAGGCATGTCTGCAAACCGGACACTGTGACCTGGGGAAAGCAGGGTATGGATAAAGGTGACAGGAGGTGGGAAGAAAATAAGAAAAATCAGATAGTTACATTGATGCCTGGTATAGATAGCATATCAGTCTAAAATAATGATACTCCTTAGATAAGAGTTAATGTTGGTGTTTGTCTTGCAATACAGGATGCAACCAAAAGTATGTATTGTATCGCCATCTGTTAAAATCAGGTCAGGCAGTGATCCCTATCTCTGAGGGGGATATCTTCTAATAGACCATCTGTTCAAATTAGGTGAGGCAGTCATCTTTATCATTTTCATGACCCATCCTTCCTCCAGGGAGGTACCTTCTGTTAATGGGCCATTGAGTCCCACTGTATGACTGATAAAATTACATCATCCCATTGAGTCCCACTGCATGACTGATAAAATTACATTATCCCACTGTGAGAGGCTCCACCCAGGGAAAGGAGCCAAGCATTTCCTACCTGGATTAAATCTGAAATTTGGAACACCAGAGCAGCCTTTTTCCACTGGATTCCAGAGGAAAAACTGGATGTTTCCACATCATCACTGAACCTTTGGAGGAAAACTGCATCCTTCTACAGGAGCACTGCTTCAACTGAACCACATCTGTCACATCCAGGAGGACTGCAGCCACCATTTAATGGGACTGCCACCAACACCTTGACTGACAGGGTGTCAGGTTATATTCTGACTCTGTCAGCGTTCTGGCTTTTGTATTACTGTATTTTTATTTTAATTTTCCTAGTAAAGAACTGTTATTCCTATTCCCATATCTTTGTCTGAGAGCTCCTTAATTTCAAAATTGTAATAATTTCGAGGGAAGGGGTTTATGTTACCCATTTCAAGAGAGACTCCTGCCTTCCTTAGCAGATACCTGTCTTCCAAACCCAGAGAGTATTTCTGATTGTTTGAAGTTTTGTTAACCTACTATTCCCTATCAATTGGTCTCCTCCAAGCAAGTGAGCATATTTCACATTGAGACTTAATTTTGCAGGGTATCTTACTAATGCAATGATTCAGGTGAAAACTGCTTGTGAGCTATAAGCTAACACAACTTCTAAGAAAAAATGTTTATCTGAAAGTTGCTTCACTTCTAGATAGCCTCCTTCTGAGCCATTTATTAATAAAAATCCTTTAGCTGGAATTTAGGTGAGTTAGAACATAGTTGAATAAATAAATTACATACGCACCCTCAATGTTATCAAGTAGTGTTTTTCTTTTGAAAAATCAACCCCCAGACTCTCATTTCCCCTTCATACCTGATTTCTTTTCCTCTCCACCTTCCCTCTCCTTGTCATTATCACGATGCAGGAAGTCCTCTCCTTCACTGTCTGCATCTGACCTATCACTGTCACTGTCATCACTGCTCTCGTCGTGCTTATCTTGATCCATATCCTCAGGATAACCTTCATCTTCACTAGTGCTGGACATGTCATCATCATGGCCTCGCTGTCCTGCAGAAAGCAAAGTATTAGGAAATGCATGACCTCCAAATACAAAATATTCTTTCACGCCAGTGTATGTTAACAGTCACACTATTCCCCTTAGTAACAGCATGGATGACCTGTCATCCCTTTACTCTGTGGCACATATTCTTAAAGGATATTTTGGAAAATCTGTAAGATTTCATATTAACCTGCTGATCAATTTGCACAGCAAAAAAGTGAAGGCAACTGCTACTGCAACTCATTCATTAATTTCTATTCAGCAACTGCCCACCACGGAAATATTTTGATGCCTTCTGGCATGAAATAAAGCTAATCCATCTAGTCACAAAAGTTTCTTACAACAACTGTATGAAAAAGAGGACCTATGTTCTAGCATATGCATACTCAGGGCTGGTTGTGGGTTTTGTTGTGGTTTTGGTTTGGGGGTGCTTATTTAAAGGGTTTTTTAAATAGAAGATTTCTCTGAGAGCGATTGGGTGTTTTAAAGGGATAACATGAACAGTATTTCAGCACTCTTAAGGGTTCATCCAAAAAAACTAATCTGTGAAACCTAACAAAAAAAAAAGTGTCTGAGACATGTAATCAAAAGTTTCAACATTTAAAAATACAGCTCGTAGTAAAGTAGCAGATATTATGAATATATCTGAATTACCCCAGAGGAGCAATCACTTAGTAAGAGTCCTTCAAGTAGTGCTAACATTCATATGGCCCAGAGAACACTTTGTCTAGGGCACACTGTATTCACAGCAGTACCACCCATAGCACAAGAGGTCAAAGAAAACCCCAGAGAGGAATAGGGAAGCCCTTACCTGCTTCAGAACTGTAAGAAATCTCCTCCTCTCGCCTTCGAGGAGCCACGTCCAAGTTGAAACCCACTTTACGGCCATACATCTGCAGGACCTGAGGTGGGGGTGGCCCTGGTGGAGGTCCAGGGGGCTTCCTGCCTGGAGGCAAACGTGGAACACCAAGCCCAGGAGGAGGAAGCACAGAAATGGACCGAACTGGTGGTCTGGAAATAAGAAAGGAAATGAGAAATGCAGGAACACAATTAAAGCAAACATGCCTTTAGCAGAATTATTTAGCCTTCTCTCACCACTGTTTATGTACACTTCTAAAAAGAAACATGAACATTTAAAAAGTATAGATTTGACACAAAGAGTTTACAACCTCATACAAAGATGACTGCAGAAGATCAGACAAAAGCTCCTCAGAAAGCAACTGAAGACAATACTGAAAAAATTAGCTATTGAATCCTACCACAGAAGAAGAATGAAATAATCAGAGTTGGTGAAAACAGAAGGCTATTCAGAAAGAAACGGAAAAAATCTAGCACTAGAATGAAAAGAAACCAAAACAAAACCAAGCAAACTAGAAGTTTATATGAACTATTAATATACACTGAATATGCCAGCAGGACAAAAGAACACACATATAGCCATTTAAGGGGCATTTATATTCAAAACAGTAGGGCTCTAAGTTTTCCTGATATGAAAGAGACAAAAACTAGAAGGCATAATGTATTACTCAAATAAATTTTAACAAAAAGATGTAATAGTGGGGAAAGATTAAAAAGGGCTTTGGTTAAAATAAAGCAGTTCACTTGCACAGAATTCCTGACATCTACGAGTCAATATTACCTCTGCTTCTACCCATAGCTCCTCCCCCATAATATGAGTGCTTCCTTTTTATTTCCCCTGTAAGTTTCCTTTTCCATTTACCCATAGGCTGATGTCTTCTTGAGGATAGAAGGTGGCTGAGCCCCTGGAAGGGGAATGTCCTGTATGAGGATGTTGGAGGGAGCATGAGGCATATCTGGTAAGGGGATACTCTCCACTTCAACATGCTGAGCATTCTGAAAGGGAAGGAAAAAAAAAAAAGAGAATGGGTTACTCCCACAAAAACTACTGCACAAACTCATTACTTTTTAAAGTACAGAATGTCTGGAACCTGCCACCACTTGTCAAAAGTGTCTGTTCTTAGGGTGTGTTATCTTGTACCAGCTCATGACAGAAATTTGGGAAAATGTCAACAGCAAAAGTTTTCAATGCAAACCAAAGCACTTGCAACACATCCATGAAAAGCCTTAGTATTTCAGTCAAAACTCATTCAGGTTTCCATCTTCTTTTAGATCTTCAGTCTACAAAATGAAGAAGCTGCAGACAAGTATGCCTGTGCTTTTAAGTATTCAAGTCACAGACTGCTGCATGTTCCAAAGGAAAGGGAAAAAAAAAAAGTCTCACAGATCCTTGCATTTGCACAACACTACGTTGTATGGTAGGGAGGAATATTAGAGAAAGATCTTTAAAGGAATGCCAAAGGATTCTCATTATTTCCAGCAAGAGAATTAGCAGAAATTCAAAAAATATCAATTGCACACTCACAGGCTCGCTTTCTCTTTAATACAGAAAACAAAAGGCTGATATTGTTGATTTGCAACACAAATTTCCCTTTCCTCCTTTCATGTTGAATGAGATCAGTGTATCAGAGACAAACAGTGACCTGACAACCACCACACTGTCCTCACTGAAATGCTCTGATTTGAGGCACTATGCAAATTAATATTTCATATGGACCACATGATGCTGAACTCATATAAATCTCCCTTCCTCTCTGTAACTGCCACACCTAAGAGAATACACTACCACAGTAACAAGACTGAAATACAGTAAGCATTACCTTGACAGCATCAAAATACTGGCTGAGTTGTGCTCTCTTCTGCTCGTACTCCACTTCCAACTTGCGCAGTTCTTTATAGATGTCAGGATTTTCCTTCTCATAGAGCCGCAAGATACGTTCAAAAGTCTCACGGAGCTTTTTGCGTTTATCCTTCAGCACTTTTTCATTAAGTTGTGGCTGCTGTACTGGATTAAACTCTGGTTCAAGACAGCAAAAAAAAAAGACAAAAAAATTGCAAATTACTCTACTGCACAACTATGATGAATGAAACTATTTCAAAGCAAGTTCCAATCCCTGTTTTCAGGAATCCTTCGGCCTTATGACAATTCCCCCCTTGAATTCTACATTAGCAGCACAAACACACACTACCCATTCTTCTTATCAATCATCTTCTGGGAAAAAAGTCCTCTTTGATGGCACCACAACACCTCAAATCATAATCAATCCCCAGATATTCACAGAATCCCCTCTTGTAACAGGAAAGGAAAAAAGATCACTCTATTTCAGTCTCCCCTGCTGGCTGGTAAAACGACACTGTGCATCTACATAAACCACTGCTCAAGTCCAGCACCTGGTACCTCTCACTCACCCATCTCATCCAATTTTTCCATGTCCCGGATAATCTGCTTTGGATCTTTCATCTTCAGTACAGCTGCTCGTACCATCATCCGTTGCTTTTTGTTCTACGATTAGAGATCAGCAGATAGAAAAGTTTCACAGTAGAAAGACACAAAATATTTGTTACCCCTTTCTCAGTATTTCCAGTCTGAAGGAAAAAGTCACACCTCAGAATGCCCTGAAAATGTTCACCATGGCACAAATCAGCAGCAAATGTAGTTTAAACTTCTGGTAATTTTAATTCCACTACGTTGGTAATTGCAAATGCTACTATCATTCCTTCACTCCAACTAAGACACACACAATCAACACAATAACTAACTAAAACACATTAAGAAGTGTGTGAGTCTTGGATGCTTTATTTGTTTGGATTTTTTTTAAATTTGGTTTGTTGCTTGCTTCTTTGCTTTATTGTTTTGGGATTTTTTAATTACTAAGTACTTCCAGCAATGTTTCAAAAATAATTACAAGTTAAAAAACAACTGGGGATATGTTTACTCCAAACAAGACTTCTATTTTTTTTTAAACTACATGCTTGGATGCATTTCCAAAGTCAGTCTTAAGATATCAACCAAAATATCCAGTCTATTCGTGGCCCTTTACAATCACACACATGATACACAGTATAGGAAATGCCAACTAAATGTTCCCTAATATCCTTATTTACCTTCTTTAGTTCCCTTTTCCGAGCTTCCTTCCCTAGAAGGGAAAAGAAAAACAAAATAACAGCTTGAAAAACAAAATCAAATTAACGAAGAACCTTTTCTTCATTAAGACTAGGGCTGTTTCTCAACAGCTCACTCGTTTTACACACTTACTGTAACTCAGCTTCCCAGTGAAAGAGAAATACAGCATGAAATAGATTTATATCTCTTGTCTTTTACACAGAAAAAAAAGGGGATACTGCAGTCTTCATGTCTCCAGAAGCAGGACTTTTTCCATACAAAAAAGAACAATAGGTACCCAAGCAATAGTGATAGGTGCAATCATGAAAAGATTGCTGCACAGAAGCTGAAATAGAGTCATCAGATAAAACACTTTAAAAATATGTAGGCTTTGAGAATGCCTCTGAAATAAAGCATATCCACTGTGGGAGTCTGGATTTTCTTTATTCACTGAGCATTGATAACACCTGGCACGTTACCAAAAGTAGAAAAAACCAGTAAGACAACTCCCCCATCTAACCAGAGCACCTGCAAAATTTGACATGTTCCTCAAATTCCTGCCTGGGACGATTAACAGATTAACTGTCCCAGGAAGCAGCCTGCAGTTTATCCAGCAGCTAAGTACAAAGGCCTTCCAACACTGATAACCAGTGGAAAACCAAGAGGTAAATACTTAAGAGAAGCAAGAGCATGAAAGCAAGCAGCCTTCCCAGACAAAACTGAGATAATATTTTTCAAGTTAGAGAAACTCAATTCGGATCCACAAGTGAGGATTCACAAGTGAGGCACTCCTCATTCCCACCTGCTTAGCTTTTATGGATACTTACGGGCCTGATCCGTGGGATTCATAAACTTCCCACTCTTGGTGGATGATGTAGATCTCCGCCCCATTTTGATCTTTTTTCTTCTGCCTCAAAACACAAAACTTAAAAAAGAGGGAGGGACCTGGAAAAGATGACATGGTTTCAGGTCCTACACACTGGTATCTTGAGGATGCTCGTTTCTCTTCTATCAGCAAGTTTCTCCCTCAAAGAGCTCAAATACCTTTAAGGTCCTCAAACCTGACTAGGAGTTCAGCACCCATATCAAAATTGCCTTACTCAAACAAAGTACTACTATTTAACTAAGCACCTGCTTACTACTACTTTAGTAAGTTATAATTTTAAACTAATAGATGAGTTTATTATTATTCACACAACTCAAACCAATAAGCTTTGTGCTTATGCTCTTGAGGAGTGCAGGGCAGGGAGAAATGCATAATCTGTTTTTCTAAGAAGGTATCAGAGTTTAGCTTCTCATTCTCTCTCCTAAGTGCTTTCCATTTCTCACCTTTCTCTGTTTCAAATGTTTCCCCACAAATCTCCTCCCTTCCTCAGACTTCTTACTGTCCCTGATATCTCTCCCCAGCACCCACTGTATCAGCAAGTGTAGGATTATTCTACAATAAATTATTTCCTGTCTTTAGACACTTCTTCAGCTTACAGATGACAGCGTAAGTGTCCAAACTACAGCCAGGGATGTTTCTTTTCTCCCTCCCACTCCAAACCTACCGCCCAGCCAAAACACTGGGGTGCGTTTGTTTTTTACTTTTGCAAGACACTATCGCTTCTTTAGGTGGGAAGCTCACCAGAGACAGGAGTTACATTTACACCCTGTATTTCCCATATTTCTAATATTTAAAGGCTAAAGGGAAAGAGAACAAACTTCCGAAACCTCGATTTCACATCTTCCAAGGACCCAGACTAAAGAGTTTCAACGCAACAAGTTAACGGCCGAAGGTGAAAAGCAAATATAATAAATCAAGTACTAAATTCATTACTCTTCTGGCCAGAGGGGAAAGGGGCAGAAAGCCCCCCCTCCTACTCCCGCCCGATGGAAGGAGAAAGAAAATGAGGCAGCGCGAACTGCCGCCTTCTCCGCGCCTCCCCTCTCCGGCCAGCCCCGCCGCGCCCCTCTCACCCCTCCGCCCGGCCGGGCCCGGCCCCTCCGGCTGCCGCGGCCTCGCTCAGCCCCGCGCCCGCCGCCGCGGCCCCGCCGCCATCTTGCAACCGGCACCGAGTGGCGGCGCGGAGCCGCGCTCCGGAAGCGGCGGCCCCAGCTCGATGGTTCCGCCGCCCCTCGCTCCCCCTCGGAGGCTCCAACTCTATGGTCGGGCTGGGGAAGGGCGGGAAGGCGGGGCGGAAGTGGAGGCAGGCCGGGACAGGGACAGGGACAGAGGCAGGGATAGAGACAGGGAGATAGATACCAGCGCCCAGCCGGCCCCGGCGGGCTCTGGGAGCGGCTGGACACACGCGGTGCGGGAGGGCTGTGCCCGCACGGCAGTGCTGGAAATAGGGCGGCCAGCGCGGCCTCTGCTCCTCCACGCTCTCCACGGGAGATCCCCCGAAGTGCCCCCCGTGCCCTGAAACAAGGTAGAGCCGAGGGGAGTGTGGGAAGCCTCTATCCATGGGGAATAAATGCAAAGCGCTGCGGGAACAGGGGGACAGCCTCATTTCTGTTCCGTGGTTTATTGTAGGCTTGGCCTCACGGCAGCGCTGCTTCCCGTGAGCGAGGGTGGGATCCCTCCGCTGGGCTCCTGCGCCGGCGCTCTTCCAGGGAGAAAAGTGACTGGATGACATTCATCGGGCAGCTCAAATGTGCAGAGAGAACGGGAGAGATAATTTGATGCCGTCGGGAAACTCAGAAGCTAGTCTGTTACTCGGGTCTTCCTACAGCCCCCACTGTGGTGAACTGGCGAGGCTGTGAACACCTGGTGGGAGCTGGTTTGCGTCATTTTCCAAGGTACGATTTCCAGCAAACGTCCACAGCACGTGAAGAGCCAGGATGAAGATGCATCAATGTGCAAGTTATAAAATATGGGTGCAGGCTTAAAGAACTAATATGTTGGGGAGGAGATGTAGGAAGGAAATCTTTCTCTGCACAGGTGGCATCTGGGAGCAGAGGTGGTCAGATCTCTGGGCGGAATTTCTTGACTCCCTGTTCCTGGTGAACATAGCATGCAACACAATGTTGTTAGAATTTTGCAAGTAATGAGATGTAGTTGGCTAATTTGTAAGGATCATTGCTGGATGGGTAAAAGACTATAAGCTATACATCAAATTAATGCCAGCATTTAGTCACAAACTGCACAAAGTCAAAGAGCATCCTCAGAACCAAGGCTTCAGGAACTCTCAGTGCCTAGGGAGCCTTGCAAACCACGTGCACAGCATGGTCATCCCCACCTTGTGCCTCTTTGGCATGTTCTCTTTGTATTATTCTTGTCATCAGAAAGAATGTTCAGCTGGGCAGATTTTGGTTGCAACCAAAATCTGTTTTGGTTACTGTTTTTCCACATAGGTTTGGAAGCGGCTTAGACTGGTTTGGACTCATTTGCAGTTTTTTGTTCTTATTTGGAGCACATATATCACAGTTTTAATTCTTAATCCTTTGTCCAGAGTGACAGCTTAAGCAAAGGCAGGATGCTCTAGAGGATGTGATGGAAAGCTGTGGCCATACACATCCCTGTCAGGTGCCATGTCACTGTAGAGGGGGATGGCTGAGTCTTCGAAGATTAACTGCATCTCACCAGGCTTGGGGTCTTCTGTCCTGGCAATACTGGGCTCAGTGGGGATAGTGGTACTGCCTCAGCCCTGACTGCTTTCTCCCAGCAGTGCTGGTTTGGAGGACAGTAGTCCTCTCACAGTTTTCACTTGGTACTTCTGTCACACTGAGAGGCAGCTTGAAGGAGTCTAGAGGGGAAACATCAACAGACTGGTTATGACATCTTTGGAGCGCCAAATGTAAGACTGGCCAGAGGATTAGAGAGAGCAGGAATTAAATCTATTGTGGGGAAACTCACTTTCCTTTAAGTCCACCAGGATATACCTGGAGGCGAGTAGCAGTTGTATATTTCTGTGTTCCTCACTGCATACCTCACTTCCCCTGACACTGCTTAGCATTTGCATTCAAGAAGATGTGGGCAAATTGCTTGAAAAATACAACAGATTTGTTTTTATTTGACTCCACTTTTCTCATACAGCAGTGTTTGGCAATCTCTCAAAGAGCTGATTTTAATTCCTAGTTTAGAGTGTACATTTGCACACAGAAAACAGGAGCCAGGAACTCCTACCTCTCAGACACAGATATTGCTGTTCTACTGATTGACAGTCTCTTGCCTCTATACAAGTACTTCTAAACTGAGTGCCACTTGTGTCAGGAGACAAGAAATGTTACATCTTGGAGAAGCGATCCCTCAGGTCATCATGTCATCCACCACAATACCTCGTGTAGGCAAGGCAGTGCTTTTTGCCTTTCCTGACTCACATAGCCCAGCCTGCAGCTGGTTTCTCAGTCCCTGGCACCCATCTATGCTTCTATGAACCCTGGGCTTTTTCCCTGATGACTTGGCAGAGCTGTTGAGTACCAGCAGTTTCATTGCCATCTAGTGGCTTTTGTGCGTAAAAGGGAAGAGGAGTCAGAAAACATTAAAGTGAGAACAGAAGTAAAGGAGAATAAAAACTCAACAAAACAAACAAACCCCCCAAACCCCAAAATGGAAAGGTTGTGAATCTCACTCATCTCTTTACTTCATAGGCACTATCTAGTTATTAATAAATTAAAATTGCTAATATTGGATATTAGCAAACATGTATGAATTTTGACATGGTTTTAGTATGGGGGAAGCAGGTACTAAAAAGGAACCTATGCACAACCCTACTAGACTGAGCAATCACGAATTTTAAAAAAATATGAATTGCATGTATAATGAAGCTTTTAATACCTCTTTATTATTTCATTTAAGATTGGTTTTCAGACAAAAAAAAACAAGAAGAAACAAAAAAAATAAGCACAGAAAAGAGAGGTCTTCCAATACTCATGTGCATTTTTATTAGTTCTTAAATTACCTTTTTTTCTAAGATAAAGAAAAAACAATCCACAGCAAATCAGAGCAAGACAATACAAATAATGTTCTTGCTTCCAGTTTTGGTTTTAAAATCTGAAAAATAAGGACAATTGGTAGCATATTGTGAAATGCAGAATCTGAGCACATTCTTGGCAGCCCTGCATTGGTGGGATCGGGTAAAGCACTTGGAAATAACTTTAGTACATTAATAGGGCTGCAATCCTACAAGCACTTGTATATGTGTATAATCCCACTTCAATCAACAAAAGAGCAACTTTGCACAGAAATTTTTACATGTGGGTTGGCAGGAGCAGAGCATTACAAGCATAAGAGGTCATAGCATAAGCAGAGCATAAGCATGGCCAGGCACACCTGGAATGCAGCAGCTGGTTTCTCTCAGTTGTGGAGCAAGGTTGTGTATGTTTGCATGTAGGTCCAGGCTTCTCTTACCTGCCAATCTACTGGGATTAGAGTTTATTTAAAGAAGATCTCTGGCTGGCTTCTTAGGAGGGCAGGAAATAGCAGTTAAATATGCTTCGGCTAGTCCTTGTAATGAACAGGGAATTCAGTCTATCAGATTTAGCACTAATCCACACTAAGAGTTTAGCAACCACAAATGTCTTCATAAAGCCTCCAGATGCTGGCATGAATTGCCTTGTTGAAATTGTTTGCTCCCATTGTGTTGTCATCTTTGATATAGAAACACACCTTCCTACCACTACCACTCCAGCAATCTGTATTACTGTCTCTAGTATGAACTACAGTTCAAGGTTACCTACAATGCTTCCCAGAAAATAAGTTTAAGGAAAGATGCAAAGTATTTGAGACATTGCCCCCCACCCCAAAATACCTGTAAACCAGTTCTCTATTAATATATTTCAGTGCCAATTTCCTGAATTGTTACTTTCCTTGTTCTGCTGCCACAAATAAGAAAATAAAAAGCTATCAGTAGTTCATTTGTCATAATGAATCAAAAAAGTTTCTGCAGGCATAGCTGCTGCAGCTGCTGTCACAGAAGAGAGAAATCCAGCTTCATTTATTGAACTTGCTGTCTCACCAAAGAAGTTACTTCATGGATGGCACACTGGTACTTTTCTGAGGCTGCTTTAAACTCAGCCAGGTGCTTCTCGTAGCTTCTCACAGCTGTCAGAAGCTGACTCCTCTCCACAGCTCCCAGGATGGCATGGAGAATCATTTCAAGGCCAAGCCCAATAATGGTAATACTAACTCCCCCAAGAACAGATGCCCCAATCTGTGCAAGGAGACTGATGAGCTTGCTCACAGTGAGACTTAAATGGTTGGAGCCAAGAAGTTTGATAGCCACCATTGCAGCTGTTGAAGTTGCTTCTCCAAAAATAATGGAAAAAACTCTCTGGGCTATTGCAATTTTCTCCAGCTCGGGCTCTTTGATATCATACAGCTTCTGGTACAGCACTGGCTCAAGCTTTTCCTTCATGTCACTATCGATCTTCTGCACCTGATGCTGAATCTCACTCATCACTTGAATGATAATCTCACAGTTTTCCTTGACTGTACTGCTCTCTCGCATCTTGATGGGGGTGATAGTACAGCCCAGGTGTTCATTCAGCACTCCAACCAGCTCGTTTGTTGCATGGAAATTTGTGGACATACAGTCAAGCAATTCCTGATGCAGATGAATCAGTTCTTGCTTTCTCTTGGGATTATCTGGGTAAAGGAGGTCACTCAATGCCATTCTTCAGAAATAAGCTATCTCAAGAGAGAAAAGAAATTACTTACTCTGTTTAACACCCAAAACCATAGCCCTTAAAGTGCAGTGAAATGTGCTTTGTTTCTGCCCCACTGGTTCTTTTCATACTGAGCAGGTCAAATCCTAAGGCATAGCTTGGAAATGTAGAAATCTTAATTCTTGTTTTGGATCCTTGCCAAATGATTGGAAAAGGACCTTATAAGACATTGGGTATGCTCAGAGCAACAAAATTTGCTAACAGATGTGTAATGAGCAGATTGGTAAAATAGATGTGGGTCATTGGCAACTGAAGATTGAAATTGAAACTGAACCTTGGAAACTGAAGATGATAGAAGCTGAACTAGTTCACTAAAAATGGAACAATCTCATCTAATCAGCAAAATAAAAGATGTGGCTTAAAGATTAAAGGGTTGTTCCAGGCACTCTTTTGCATCAGCCTATTTTTTCCATTTAGTGGCATCCAATTTTTCAGCAACCATGATGGTTGGTGGATATGGTTTGTATCACTATAAGGGTATTTTATGCCAGTATAGCTTTTTTCTTCTAACATTCAAGAGAAAACGTTACTATATAAGCAGTCTGTACTTATACTAAGAAGCTTACCCTTGGGAATTCACAGTGAATAGTAAAATTGCCTGTAATAACCCCATCCTCACTTGTATCACCTTACACACATCTCTCACTGTATTTCCTTCCCTGATATTTATTTCTTCATGAACTGCATGCCAACACAGAGAGTCCAAAGAGACTGAGCTAACAGTGATCATATTTATGAGTTATTCCTCATAAATAAGATTCTGTAATCAACACCTTCACTTCCCTTTAACCTATCACCAGCTGCAAAGTGAAAATGCTTAAGCATGATTTCAGCTTAAATGCAAACATCTTTGCTATGGGGGCAAACTATGAATGAGTAGGATGACTCGTTTCTTTGTTGGTACTTTTTATGTTCTCTTATTCCAAATCTGGGCCACTTTTATGCAGTACTTTGCATTTTTCTAAGATAAACTTCTTCTTGATGTTGGTGCCTGCATATCACAGTTAGAGCTACAAATAGTTATGTGTAGGGGACTACCCAGATTTTTCTTCTTAAAAAGATACCTTTGTGCCTTTTTTGTCCTTTGTAGTTCTTGCACTATCTGTTAGCTGCAAATCATCTGACACTGACCCAGCTGTATTTTACTAAACACACCCTCCCCCACAAGGTCACAGTTGAAAACCAGAATGATTTCCACAATCCCCTGCCAACTTTTAATCTCAGTGTTGAAATACAAGCCAGTTTGAAAAGAGCTTTTTCCCTAATATTTTTTTTGTATCTCTGCCAAGAGAATAAACTCTTTAACACATCTTCTTATACAAGCTGTAGGGAACAAAATACATATACAGTAAAGGTTTGTGATTTTCAGGAAACATAAAGCCATGATAATGCAGGCTACGATTCATATCAGTCCTGCCTCAGGGATGTTCCTGGCTTGCCCTATGACTCAATGTGATACTAAAACCTTTCACTCCAGTGGTGTTTTGTTGTAAAGTCATTTGTTTTCCCATATTGGTAGAAACTGAGAAGACAAATTGTTTTGGAAGGGATAAGCTTTAACAAACATTTTACATACTAGACAGCTGTGGAGAAGACTTTTAGAATCTGTTCTTTACATATGATTATTTCAGCTTCTTATACCTTTTCAAGATTTTATATCTCCTAATGCTAAAATTACTTCTTACTCTTCACATTTAACACTTTCATTTCATATTTTCCCTCTAGAATTAGGCAGGCCACATATATTTCTGTATTTCTATTTCTCCAGCTCCAGGGAGATCTACCACAGAAACTTTTCTAATTAAACATTTACACTGCCTACCTGATTTGGTGTGAATGCTCCTCTTGAAATGTGTATGGGATAGTAACTTCAGCCTCTTTCCCCTGTGCTCGCCTGGTGTTTTCCAGCAGCATGTGATGAGTTAGGCATCTGGAGGCTGGGCTTCAGCTGCATCCTGTGCCTGCCTGCCTGTCATTAATTCTATTGTGTGATGTTTACCCAGATTCATCTCATTTTCTTCCTTCTCTCCCCTTCCTTCCAATTTTAAGAGAATAGGCTGGCAACTGCCTGTATGCCACATTCTGGAAACTGATTTCAAGTTTTAAAGAAATGTTAGTCCATCTTGGTTTTAAGAGTGGCAAAGAAAGGCTGTTTAGGGTCTGCCAGAATCTGCACAACTTAATGTACTTCTCTGTCTCTTCAAGCAACACAAAAATCTAACTCCTCGATGCACATCTTGGGACCAACTTTCCCTGCACTCAAAGGAGATATGCACAACTTCCCAGTTACCCACTTGACTTTACTGCCATGGTGCCTTCCACATCCCACAGACAGACTCTTTCTCTCTAAAGATAAAGGTATTAAGAGATGTAAGGAGTCCAAAGTCCCTGTGTCCCTTCTTTCCTGAATGCCTCAGGACAAAGCTATCTACGGTGAAGGTTATCCCTGATCCAGTCTTCAGGAAGGCCATAGATAACTTTCTTCCTACCTGAATGGGTCCAGGAAATGTCTGTTTTGATGAACCAGGCTGAATGTTCCAGTCTCAGCTGGAGAGGTGCAGCTGAAAGCAAAAGGAAGATTGAACCTTCTGTAGCAGCAGGAACTCCAGAGGCTTCTTGCCTGCTATTCAAGGGCACATATCTGGATGCAGCCAGAGAATCAGAGATTGTGGGCCAAGCACAGGGAAACTCCAAGCACACTAGGGAGAATGGCAGAGGCAAGTGCAGTATAACCACTGTTCTTGCTTCTTGAAGCTGAAAGAAAGTAAAGAGAGCAGTCATTTAGACATCTATTCACTGCCTAAAGCTTTTTGCTTTTGCTAACAAAACCTTTGCCCACAAAGGCCATTTTCTCAAGTCTATTTATTATTTTGGCTTTGGAGGCACAAACCCTCATTCTTATATGACTGTTTTGAGCTCAAAGATTGCATTGACACACTACTGTACAAAGAGACAACAGCAAGAGTCCTCGACTGGTGGTAGACTCACAGAAAGGCAGGGATGTGAAACAGGCCCCATGAGGTATTCTAGCATAGAGTTCTCTCTGTAACCGGGAAACTCAGTGTGTTCTTTGTCAAAGGATACCTTTTCTCCCTTCTGCCTTAGGGGAAAGATCACTGCTAAAGTGGCATAGCTTTGTTTGCACTTCTCTCAGCTTGCCCACAATAAGTGCAGAAACAGTAGCTTGCCAGGGTAGTAGTGGACCAAATCCTGGAATAGTCCTGGGGCTTGAAGTGTAGCAGCATTGCAAGACACCAGCATAGATTAATTGGCTCAAGCAAGTCTCACCCACTCTTGCAATACGAATGCTGGGGACCCAAAGACATGAGACCTACAACATCCTTGCAATGACACATGGGATGAATGGGATCTGCAAAGAGCCTTGAGACTTGCTGTTGATTCATCTTTAGTGAGCTGTGGGGCTGTCCCGGGTTTCACAGCAAACAGGTAAAAGCTGGGTCTTGTGGTTCTCATAGGCAAACACAGCAGGCAAGGTACAGGTTTGGCCTTGAGTGTGGTCCCGTGTAGGTGCAGCCTGGGGCAGTGGGGACCAGACTGCCCCCCTTGCATGAGAGCCTGAATACAATACCTTCCACCAGCTGGCACTGGTACTTGCTGCCGCTCCCCACAGAATGCAGATGCAGCCGGTTCCCCTGCTGGGTCTGAAAGAAGCTTTTGACAAGAAATATCTCATAAGGGGGAATGAGGACTTCCTTCTCAGATATGTGGTAAGAAAAGCCTTGCAAAGCTGCTCCCAGGCAAGTGGTCACTGTGAGCAAAGTTTCATTCCCAAACTTCTGGGCTTCATTCCTGAGGCGGGAGGTGGAAGTGAAACGGCCAAATCGCACCCTGCTGCCTACCTTGGCCTCCATATATAAGTCCTTTACACCCCTGTGCACCTGGTAACACTTATGTTCCTCCATGCTGCTCTGCCATTCCTTCAGGATCTGGAGAGCAGTTGTTAGGTAGAAGTGGAAATATTTAAAACTGAAGTTGTGTCTGTAGTGCTCTGGAGAGATCCCTGCCGTAGATGTAGCCCAGTTCAGCTGCGAGTGCAGGGAGGAGTTCATGGTGTAAGCCATGAGGACAATGGCATGGCTGTCACGCATCTCCCTCAGGAGACCTACAGGGCTCTTTAGCAAAGCCTTCTGAGCCTTCTTCCAGAGACGAAAGTAGTCCTTGTTAGCAGCTATTTCCTTTTGAAAATAGTCTCCTTGCTCCAGTTCTTTCATCATCTCCTCTCTGCACCCCAGATACTGGTCATCAAAGGAATTCAGAGCCATATCCATCAGGGTGGGGGACATAGCCTGCAACATAAAAGCAAATTAAGATTAGCATCAGAGGTGTGAATGTCTTGTGTATCTTTGTGGATGCAAATCAAGTTTTTCTCTACCCTTTCCTCTCCTCTTTGTCATTATTGGCAGAACAAGCAAGTCGGTAGCAAATCTTTAGCAAGACCTTCCTGCGCAACAGGAGGTTATTGTCTGTACACCACCATAGGCAAATACTAGTCAGGATAACAGAGTTCTTATTTGATATGGACGTGCTACATTAGAATCTCCAGGAGCATTGGTCAATTTAGGCAGGCTGGAAAAGGAGAGGACAGATTCCATGAGATCTACTCACAAACACTCTATGAAATAATCTGTCTGCAAACAAGAGGAAAATTCCAACCAAGTAGCTAAAACAAATTAAGACAGGTAAGAAACGGAACAGAGGAATTGAAACCAGAAAAGTTAAAATCGAACCCAAAACTCCTTTAATAATCTATTTCAAATGGAAAAAAGAATATTTCTGTGGCATAAGCAATTTCATTATTTCAAATAAAGAGCAATATTTACCTCTTTTATCAGTATTTGTGAGAAGATCACCAACAGGGGGCTGCCCAGTGTCACCAACTTCCCGGAGTCCATCCAAGACACTGTAAAGAACATTCTTTTTTAAGGAAAGGTAATTTGCACCTGTTTGTTTCTGTTTTTCTTTGAATTGGACAATTGGCGGTTTCTAATTTGCACTCAGGTTTTGGTGGCTGTTCTTCAACCAGAGATCATTCGCCAAATTCTCACTGCAATTTAGAAGTCATTAATCAATCCAAGCAGACAATTTACTGGTAGAAATGTGCCCAAAATCCATAAGAAAGTGTCTGGTTGCACCAACTTCAGCTGGCCTGAGTGTCCATCACCTTGATAGTTCTTTTAATTCCGAGGTATTTGGTGGTGTTCTTGAAAAAGGAAGAAAGCTGTGGCTTGGAGAAGTCTAAGGCACTTGTCCTGAGGAGTGATGTGTCAGGGTAACTACTCTCTGGCTAAGAGTTTTAAAAGCCCTTTTAAAGAAGTTGACTCTGATAAAGCCAACACAGAAATGCAGGGTAGGTTGGGATCCCATCTGGAAGAAGCGATAACCTAACTCTCCTCCTCCTCCTTATCACCCCCTGGTTTCTACTCGTGGGTTGCCAATCCTACTCTTACACCACTACAGTGGCACCTTGTTGGACTGTTTGCATTGGGCACAGGCAAAATGAGTGTGTGTAAATGCAGATTCTGTGCTGAGACAAACCTTTCTCTAGCAGCTGCTTTCTAGACACCCTTCCAAATACTGGTAGTGAGTTGTTCACCCACAGAGCTCCATGGCCTCTGATAACTCTTCTATATGGAAAAAGAGACAATTCCTGTCAAGGCTTTGGTTCTGACTACAGAAAACTGAAGCCCATTTTCCATGGCCTGATAATGATAGGCTGGGTGAGGGGGGCACTTCCAGACATGGAGTGATTCCCTGAGATAAGGGATATTTGTGAAGCTGCTTGGATTCTGTGGACAGAGCATCTGCAAAGTATTGCTGAGATAAGGTGAGAGGTGACATAAAGGCCTCATTCTGGGCTCCTTTCAAAGCAGTTGCTGCTGCTGACAGTATCTGCAGTCCCTGGTGACAGATGATGCCCTGAAGTGCCATACAAAATGATGGATGCAGACTACCTAATTCTCCATCCTGGAATTTCTCTGTTATATTGGGCTGTATTTCAGAAAGACTGCTAAAAATGGGTCCACAGGAGGGCTTATGAATTTATTCAGAGGCAACTCCACCTCTGTTTGTGTAGAGATAAAACAGACCTAAAGTGAGACAGGCTCCCGTGGGAGCTTGGCAGTCACGATAAACACCCCCACTAAAATGTCAATTCAGCTGCATATAATCCATTTGTAAATTATGTCCCTGGTTTTCCCCTCTGACCTGTAACTGAATGTTTAGTATGAAGGGAATCAAGAGGAAAGGAATTCTCATTTTCAAACGCTTCAGAAACAAGTTATTATTAAATACAAAACAAATACAATGGCCGTAAGATGGCAGCAGAGGATTTGTGGCAGTGCTTAGCGCTGCATTAGCTAAGCGAAAATCGAATTCCTCCATTTCAGCAGTAAATTTGTAACGTGATCTGAGTGCTCAGATCCCCAAAGGTCATAATGACTTCAGCCCATGAAGAGATCTGATGACACAGAGCAGATGACATAATGGAGGCCTCTGGGTGTAACTTTTTTTGCCTGAAAAAAATATTTTCTGAAAGGGAGAGAAAAAATATAAAACTAACAGAAAGATGCAAATATAGACAGGAAGCTTTTTGTGGTAACAAAACCATACAACAACAACAAAAAAACCCTATTTTATTAGTATGGTGGATATTAGGATTCTGCTAATCTCTCTGGTATTTTTCCAAGCAAAAATGTCACTGTTTTCAATAAAGCACTCTGTTAATTTTTACTAGATGGCATTCAGAGGAGTGTTTTACTGTGAGCAGTGAAGCCCCATTAGTTTATGTCAATAGAGGATCCAGTCACAGGTGTTTGACCAAGACATGCAGAGATATTTATTGAGTATCTTCACCTTGGCCGAGATCAGCATTGCCAGTGCAAGCCACAGAAGCTTGCTAAACAAGGCTCACACTTGCAGCCATCTCTGCAGACTTATCCTGTGTCCTTACTTCAGGACAAGGCTTTTCAGAGAAATGCTGATCTGGGTAGATGGTGAGTCAGGTAAAGCCTGGCCCTCCTCTCCCTCAGTGTCACTGAGTGCTGAACCTATGACCTAAATGTCAGTGTCATCATTTCTGATTCACACTGGGGCAGAAGGAAGCCTCATGCACTGGATTCCTGCTCCTCAGGGTTCACAAAAGCAGGCTGTGTCTTCCAGGCATCTCTTTTACCACAGGTAAAGGTCACACAGAGGAACAGAGAGAAGCAGCACTCCAACCCACTGTACATCAGCAATATTTATTGCAGTTAGCAGCTGAGGATGGTTGCACCAGCTTCCATGTAACCAGAGAGATTTGGTCTCTGCCAGTTTCCTGAGCATCAGCAGTCCCCGTCCTTGGAGGTGTGATCTGCCATCCACCTCTCAGGGAAGGAAAGCTGACAGAGTATATTAGGAAGGTTATGCAGAAAGTTGCTAAGGTATAATATTAATATCAGAGGACAGAATGAAGTAGTGCAGAGGGAATATGCAGAAAGTTGCTAAGGTACAATATTAATATCAGAGGACAGAATGAAGGAATGCAGAGGAAAGACAATATGTATATAAAAATACACATACATTACATATATATATATATACATATATATATATATGTATGTATATGTATATGTATATGTATGTATGTATTTAGCTACCAATTGTCTTGAATAAGCAAAACACTGTCCCAATTTCAATCTATCCTTGAACCAATTTTCTTTTTTTTTTTTTAATTTCAGGTGTATAGCTTTCTTTTCTTGTTTTTAAAAATTTATTTTTGCTGTTTAGATGCTTTTAGTTTCAAGCATAAATGCAAAAGCAACAGAGGAGAAGAGGGGCTTTTCTTGGTTCTGCTGGGTATTTCTAGTTTCACTAGAAGCTGGCTGGAAAAAAAAAAACAAAACAACAAAACCAAAAAAAAACAGAAAAACCAAGAGAATTCGAGGTCTTTTTTTACAGTCATGGAAAGCAGCACACAAATGCAAGGGCTCATCTAAAAGGGCTTCTTAAACACACCTCTTGGGATTTATTTATTGTTACTATACAGGCAAACTTTATGACAGAGTAATCAGAAGAGTGTACCAGAAGCTGATTGCTATCTATGCAAGAGTATTTGCACACTTCTGTCTTTACAAAATTATCCTACTGTAATGCATATTTAATGTGATTATACTACATTAAAATACTGAACTTTCCCACTAATTGGAACAGGAGACAGGTGTTCTTCCTTCTTCACAGTGAGCATCCCAGGGTCAGATCCACCACATTTACACACATCGTGACATTCTTCATCCGTAATCCTCCTGTGTTTCGCAGAAGAGGATAAGAGATCTAGTGATATTTCTAAGGCATGTAGTGGTTTTCTTGAAACTAATCACCATTTTTCACCTATTGTGTGCTGGGGATTCAGGTGGAAGGAAGTAAGACAGTCTTCTGGTGAAGCTCAAAATACCACAAAAGATGTCTGAAGAGAGATTTTATTGATGAAAGGAAGAAAGTTAATGGAAACTCAACAAGTGGGATAATCCCTGCCTTGGTGTTCCAGCTAGTTAGGGAGACAACAGAAGGAGATGCCAGTCCAGATGTTTTCCTTCCCTCCTTCCCAACCACAACGTTCTTTCTCCTGTGGGGTTTGCAGTGTTCCAAGCCAAAGGAGTGGAGAGACCTTGCCATCCTCAGTATCTCCCAAAGAAGCGGTTGTAGGCCAAGGCAAGCCCTACTTGCTCAGAGAGGTAGTCACAGGGCGGGTAGTTTTCACAGCGCTCGTGCATCTGCTCCAGCGGACTTTTGTAATACTCAAAGTACCTGGAGCAGACAAAGGCAGAGATGCCATCCTGCAGTTTCAGCCAATACATTTGGAGACAGTTCACACATCTGACACTGACATGAAAGAAGTGACCCTCCAGGGTGACCCAACAGAGGACTGCTCATGCTGAGTGAAGCACCTGCTTACACAGGGATACACTTGATCAATGCTGGGAAATACGGGATTGAACCCAACTTAAATCAACTGCTCTTGAGGTTTTACCAGAAAAGGATACCACAGAAGCTGTAAGGATTCGGGGATGGTTTTTTTTTGTCTTCAATCTCATTCTCCAACTACCCAGGAATATATTTTTTTGTTATTTATTTAATTATATATTTATTATTTCCTGCTTACCTTCATTTTTTTCCCACTAGCCATTATTTTCTTTTAGCTTAAACACTTTTTTCTGATTATCCTCACTTCTGTTGTAGACAGGANGGAATATATTTTTTTTGTTATTTATTTAATTATATATTTATTATTTCCTGCTTACCTTCATTTTTTTCCCACTAGCCATTATTTTCTTTTAGCTTAAACACTTTTTTCTGATTATCCTCACTTCTGTTGTAGACAGGAGCACTATCCCCTTGTGGCTTTTTTTTTTTTTTTTTTTTT